>JAKUAT010000001.1:600000-756179 GCA_030566755.1 Entelexis tilneyi | reverse complement strand
AACGGGCGTTGACGGGATAATGAGTGCGCGGGGAGTCTTGAACAATCCAGCTCTATTTTGTGGGCCGCAGTTCACGACGTGTCCTTGGAGCGCGATAGAGCTATTCTGGGACTTTGCGATGGCAAGCGGGCTACCATATCAGCTTATTCTCCATCACTTCGTGGAAATGTTCAAGGGGCGAGGAGATTTGGCCAAACTACGACGCGAGCTCGTGACAAACAGCACCACCGTCGCTCTAATTGACTGGTTCGACGCCCGCTTCGACTTGAAACGCAAAGATGAGACTGGCTTTGGTGAGCGAATAGAATGGCCTCTGATAGATGAGGCAAACACCGCGTGAGGCCTAGAATAATCGTGTCAACTCCACTTACAATGCGGGTTGTTTATCTTGGCTGCCCTAACCCGTAGCCGCTACACATATGCATTTGCGCCCGTTCGACTGTCGCGGCCTGAGACGAAAAACATCAGTATGCCATTTAGACAGGTATGCTCCCGGCGAACCTTGACCTCTCATGATTGCCGTATTCGCAGACTCTCGAACGCGTGCCACTACTCCAGAATGACTAACACCTGGCGGCACTAATATTTTGTACTGAAAAAGATAGAACAAAATCCACTTTCCTTATACTAAAACGTTTTTTGGGGCATGAGCACTGAAGTAGAGCCGGAAGCCAAGCGGCTGAAAACTGGACGAGTTAAGGGAATTGCTGTGATCAAGCCCGAGTTTCGACGTGTTGAAGGGCCTGAGCCAGTCGCCGTGCCAGAGACCGCCGATGATGATGCGTTTGAAGAAGAGGGCAGATCAGAGGAACCGGCCCACAATGGCGGCAAGAAACCTAAGAAAGAAAAGAAGCGCGGTCAGAATAAAAATCGCAACCTGACGCAGCAACACGAAGCAGTCAAACTCTGCGTGCGCGATGTTAACCCTGAGACGGGAAGGTGCGAGCTTGGTGACAAGTGTAAGTATGAGCATGATGTGTCCAAGTATCTCGCCTCGAAACCAGCCGACATCAGCGGATTGTGTCCAGTCTTTGAGGCTATTGGCTACTGCCCTATGGGTCTAAAATGTCGCTGGTTGGGATCGCACAATGAGCTTGAAAAGAGGAGCATCGAAGCTCCTGCGGCTGGTGGGTCCGAAGACCCGACTGAGCTGAATCGCATCCCATTCGATCAGATCGGACTCATGCAGAAGCGCAAGTACGACATGAGCGTCTCCGAGGCGGTAATTGCGAAAATGGATGAGCTTGATAGCCAGCGTAAAGACGAAGCAAAGGCAGAGCTCAGCACAGAAGACCGTCTGGCTTATAACGCTGCCTTTTTCGAAGGTAGGATAAAGCCCACAGAAAAAAAGCGGCTGGACTATCGTGGAGCGAAAGTTCTGAGCCCTCTCACTACAGTAGGCAACCTCCCCTACCGGCGACTAATGAAGACGCTTGGAGCCGACATTACATTTTGTGAGATGGCTTTAAGCATGCCATTGGTGCAAGGCCAAAAGAGCGAATGGGCACTGCCAAGAATGCACGTCTCTGAGCGCGGTGGCTTCGGTGTTCAAATCGCGGCAAACAAGCCCTGGCAGGCGATCAAGGCTGCACAGGCGCTTGGCGATTTTGCGAGCGAGTCCTCCGAGATTAATCTGAATTGCGGCTGTCCCATTGATCTCGTCTTTCGACAAGGAGCTGGATCGGCGCTTATGGACACACAGGGGAAAGTTATGCGCATCGTGAAGGGTATGAATGCCGCTTCAGGAGACCTGCCAGTGACAATTAAGATGCGCACAGGAACTAAGGATGGCAAACCCACTGCGCACAACCTAATCACAAAGCTGTTAGAGGAGCAGCAAGTGGCCTGTATCACCTTGCACGGAAGGTCGCGTGCTCAGCGCTACACGCGGGAGGCTGACTGGGACTACATTCGCGAGATAGCGGATCTTGTAAAGACCAAGCGGGAGGATTATGATTTGAAGCCTTGGATTGTTGGCAACGGGGACGTTTATTCTTGGCAGGACTGGTACACTCATTTAGAGGAGCACCATGTAGACGCGTGCATGGTAGCTAGAGGAGCACTGGTGAAGCCGTGGATCTTTGAGGAGATCGATGCCAAGCAGGACCTTGACAAGTCAGCTACGGAGCGACTTGAATATTGCAAGCAGTACGTGCGTTATGGTCTTGAGCACTGGGGCTCTGATGAGTACGGAGTACAGCAGACCCGTCGATTCCTTTGCGAATTCTTAAGCTTCACAAGGCGCTACGTGCCTTCTGGGGTTCTCGAGTACCTTCCGTCCCGTATCAACGATCGCCCGGAGCCTTGGCAGCCTCGCAACGAGCTTGAGGCTTTGCTATCCAGCCAAAACTACAAGGACTGGATCAAGGTTTCTGAGATGTTCCTCGGTCCTGCGCCGGAGACTTTCAAGTTTGAGCCCAAACATAAAAGCGCCTCTTGAAAGCGTTTCTCAAAAGGCTGATGGACAAGGCGCACGATTAGCGAAGTTGAGAACACGCACTTTATAACAATTGTTCCGAGACTTATTTAAATTTAGTGGGAATGAAGTGAGCTAAGTCGACTTCCAAAGTGACTCTTGAGACTTAACACTTTGGCTACGAGAAGAGTTACCTTACTTACAAGTCTTTCTTGGACTGGCCCTTACGCTGTGTACCCTTCACTTGGTTCAGCTCGTCGCAAACACGGTCGTACTCTTGCTGGAGGCTCGAGTTCTGCTCCTCGAGCTGCTTGTACTGGCGCTTCTTACGCTCGAGCCGCTCTTTGTAATCCTGGGCCTTGAGACTAAACTCGTCGTTGTCCCGGGAGGTTCCCAGTTGTGATCTCAGGTCGCTGTTCAACTTCACGAGAGTGTAGGTGCGATTCAGAATGAGGGAAAGGAAGAGCGTGAAGCCACATAGGTAGACATTGCGCTGAGCGTAAAACTTACGAGCAAGGAAGTCACTGCGGTCGGCAACTGCAAGGTTTGCTTGCGTGGTATCGAATTGGTCGTCCACCCGGAGCACGCGCTGGACGGAGTCAATGAAGAGCACAAGAATGAAAACAAATGTGAACTTGACACTCAGCATGACCCGAGACATGAGAGGGGAGCGGAAGAAGCGAATGAGTTTCCGGTGCAACGTGTCCGGAAGCGGCGCCACGAACAACAGGAAGACGGCCATCTCGATGACCATCACGAGAAACACTAACGAGTAGTACAGAGTCATTGTGCAGTATACTGTAGAAGCAAGAGGACGGGATCGATGTGTGTTTCACGCCTTGTACGGAAGTGTTGATAGTAACGATACGTTGATGATAAAGGCGTTTCTTGATTTAGCAGCGGGAGTAGCCAAAGCTGCTTGAGCCACTTCATCCATCTGCAGTGTAACCCTAATCCGAATTTACAGTTGCTTTGCGTTGGCCACCTCTCCCTCCGCGCCGAACACTAAAAGTTGCTGGTTTCGTGGGGGCCGCTCGCACTAACTAAAATACTCTCAATTTTATTTTGAACACAAGCAGGAGCAGTTATTAGTGAGGATAAGTAATAGTATTTCTCCACAAAAAGGAGCTGCGTCATTTGTGTGTTGCGGATAGGTTCAGATTGCATGGAACGTCACCGCTCGTCATTCCAGGGTATGAGATCCGGCAAGTTACACTTTTGAGCTCAATAGTCTAGCGACATCAGAGGCGACGAAAAACTAAAACGTCATAAAGCAAGAAGATTGCTCTCGGCTAGCGTAGGGAAACTGCAAAGGTAACCTGCGATGGCGCTCAAGGACCCTAATTTTGCCTGCTCGGCGCGGCGCCCCCGGCAAGCAATACTGTACACTGAACGAGAGTCCTTATGTTAGGATATCCGGGTTACGTCTATTAATGTATCATTACTAAGGAAGTAAGTTTGAAACCAACGGCTTAGTGCGGCTCGCTAGATTTGGGCGAGCGTCCCACGCAACGCTACAATTTGAGACAAGTGGTAGCTCACCTAAGCTAACAAACAACAATACGGGCGACAAATTCTGACGTCAATGAGAGTCACGTGTTCTCACAAGCTAGGCAAAAACCATGCAGTTAAGCGATACCGCCCTGCATACTCGAGGACGACTCAGCTCGATGCTCGTTACTCAAAGCTTGGAGTCTCTGACTGTGCGCTCCTTTTCTCTTCAGTTTGTCTTTCTATTGTACTAAGCAATAACGAAAAAAAACATTGGTAGCACTTGTTAGGTTAACCCTAACCCAACTTACACTGAGCATTTTGCAGAGCAGAGCCGTGCGGCGACGGTGGTGCATACCGGCATTACCTCTCGACCGTGAGTCTAGCTTTGGCATTCAGAGCAGAAATTTACACTCTAGCTATCATGAAGACTAGTAAAATTCACCATCTACACGCTAACCCCATCATCTACACTTTGTATCCTTCCGTCTTCCAACCCCTTGCGACAGCACCTGCTAACGACCTCGCGAGCTAGGCGCGACGTCAAGACGCGTCTGGTGGCTACATATGTGCGATATGGAGAGGATGATGCCTCAAAGGGAACACCCTCTATCTCGCGTTTTGATATTACTATCGTACCTACTTTTTCATGAAAGCCTACTAATTCCATTGCATGAACCACTTTGTACGACACTCGCCCGTTCCGGTTCCGTTTCGGTTGTTTTACAGATTAAGACCATCTGCAGAAAACGCTGATGTAAACGCATGCTGACACTCATCTTGCAGGAATCTGGCGTTGCCGACAACACGGACTCGAGAAAAGGCCCAGAAAACTGAGTATGACGCGTCTTGAGCCGATGTGACGCGGCAGCAGTGACTAAAGGCCTTCGCGGAAGAACCTGGTTGCCATCAGGACGATGTAAGGCCTAGTTCAGTGAGAGGCAAATACGTGAGATTTTGCATAACCCTTACCTTTAACTCTTTTTCGGGTACGCTTCCCCCGCCATCTCTTTTGTGGAATGCTTTAGCGCTGCATTAGGGTTACTCAGGGTACCCCCTGGCGGAACAGCTATATACGCACCGCGCGGTCTCCGCCGCTTTACCCGATAGACCCACTTCCGCCAAGTCGAGACGAGTTTAGCGCTAGCTACGGCCCCGTCGAAAGGACCCTCGTTTGATACCCTCCTCTCTCTTTTCAATTCCATTCATTCTTTGATATCCCACACCCGTCTTTCTTTCTTTTATTTTTGAGGCCATGCGTTTTACATCCACTCTTTCTACAGCCGCGGCTTTGGCGGTAGCTTCCGCGTCAGACCTCGCGCTTTACTGGGGCCAGGCCTCCGGCGGTAACCAGCAGTCTCTCGGTGACTACTGCAAAAACTCTCCTGGCGACATTTACCTCATTAGCTTCCTCGACTCCTTTGGCTCTGGACGCGAGCTGTCGATGGAGGTGAACGGGTACTGGAACAACCTTCCGGGTACACAACTGCCGGATGCAGCGGCCACACTTGGAGCCGACATCAAGCTCTGCCAGTCCTTGGGCAAGAAGGTGCTGGTGTCAATGGGCGGTGCGTCCGGCAACTATGGCTTCAACAGCGATGCTGATGCTCAGAAAGTTGCAGAAGATCTTTGGAACATCTTTGGTGGTGGCCAGAGCTCGACACGTCCATTTGGCGACGCTAAGATTGATGGCTTCGACCTTGATGGTGAGAACAACATCAACGCCCCCGAGTACACTGCCTTTGTGAACAAACTGCGCGCCCTGTATGCGAACGACCCCTCAAAGCAGTACTATGTCAGTGCCGCGCCGCAGTGCCCATTCCCGGATGCTACGGTTGGCCCGGCTATCGCCCAATCTCAGTTCGACTTCCTCTTTGTCCAATTTTATAACAACTACTGTACTCCACTGGGCAGCAACTTCAACTGGAACACATGGCAATCGTTCGCTACTGAGCAGTCGCCAAATCGCAATGTGAAGCTTTTCCTCGGTCTTCCTGGCGCTCCTTCTGCTGCTGGAAGCGGCTACGCCACACCGGAGCAGGTGAAGAAGACAGTCGACCAGATCAAGTCGACGCCGAACTTCGGCGGCATCATGCTGTGGGACGCCGCGCAGGCCAACAACAACCATGTTGACGGTACTACTTTCGCGCAGCAAATGCAGAATATTCTTGATGGCAGCGCTCCTGCTCCAGCCTCCAGTTCGACTTCTAGCAGTTCGACCGCACCGGCTTGGACGCAGGCCCCCTCCACCTCCTCTACACCTGTATGGGCTCCGTCTTCGAGCTCCTCTGAGCCTGCTTCGGAAGCACCCGCATCGAGCTCATCGGCGCCTGCATGGGCCCCTGAGTCCTCGTCCTCCGCTGCCAACGTTGCACCTACCAGCTCGCCTGTTATTCCGACAAGTGAGGGCAACGGGGCTGCTCCTGTCACTGTTACGTCTCCTGCGGTGGAAGGCAATGTGGCCGTGACGAAGTACGAGACGTTTACGACTACGTCATCGTGCTCCACGCTGCCTAACGGCGTTGTTATCACTTACACATCTGCTGTCGAAAACTCTGCGCCCTCCAGCACCAGTGAGGTTGTCTCGTATCCGACGTCGACGGCAACAAAGGTGACCGCAAGCGTGGGTGCAAACGGTGAGGACGTGTGGGTAACTCTTCACGAGACGTTCTACACGACCGAGTGCCCCTCGACGGCTGCCGGCGCTGCCACCACGACTGTCACGTCGACCAGCGCTGTTCAGACAACAGTGCCTGGTGTGACCACAACCCTCACGAGTTGGCCTGCAACTCGCACGACGTCAGTCGACCAACACGACTTCACGAGCAACGGCGAGGTGTATGTCTATGATACCGTCTGGACGACCGCCTACACAACAGTGTGGGTTCGCTAGTTAATGAATTAATACCCTCTTTCTAAATTCCTGTAAAACAAACCTTTTCCTATTCTTGTATTAATACGCCTTTTCTATATGCAGATGCATGTATATCTATGTGTTTGATTTGAGCAAATCTTTAGCGATCTGCGAAACCAAAAGGGAGCTCCGCGAGGCAGATTCAGCGCTACCAGATAACAAGCGGCAATACAACTTACTGGAACGTAAGTATGTATCCAAACACCATACTGCGTAGTTCCTTTGTCTCTTCATCTTCTTGAAACATGGGAGACATTCGGCGCTCAATGATCTGCTGGACATTGAAACCGCGCTGTTTGGCAAGGTCAAAAAACTCGAGGTCTTTGTGATACAAGCGCGGTCGGTGCGGACTGAACACGACTAAGACTCTGCCGTCGCGCTTTGTGGCCTGAAGCGCTGTTTCAATGAGTTTCACATGCTCGCTATGATTGAATACAAGGTCACTCATGATAACGACATCGAACTTTTCGCCGTTCTGTCCGGGTGCATCAAAGAGCGGCTGCGGATCTTGGCCCCAAATGTATCCCGCAGCCGACATCGAAAGTGGTTTGTTTGGGCAGTGACTCCGGAGCAAATCCATATTGGCCTGTATGTTTTGAATGAGATTCGGGTCCGGATAGTCTGTGATAACGACATTACGTGCAACAAGAGCCGCGAGCAGCGATGGCACCGCTGCAGCAGCGCCAAGCTCGAGAACAGTCTTTCCACGCAAAGACTCGCGATTCTTTTCCACCCACTCTGCACTGACACGACCAGCGTTCCATAAAAGATGCCCCCAGAGCGGTGACTTTGCGACGAGCCGTAGAGTGAGCTCTGCAGGTTCATCTAATGGGGGGTCCTGGCGCTCATAATTTATAAACGTTGGTGTGCCTTCATCGGGAGAGAAGTCCGCAGGCTCCTCGAAGAGGGTGTTCAGATCCTCTGACTCCCGCATTTGGTTTCCACTTGTGCCCAGGGAAATTTAAGATGTGCGTAAGATATATCTTAGCGATAACGTATCTTGCATGCCTAAACACAATAATTTTCAGCCAGTGCTTATTCATCGAACATTTCAAACGGTCGATGCTTGTGCGAGTGTAGGCCCAGTCGCCAAACCAGCCCGGAATTTGGAAATGGAAAGGGGCTCACTCGCTCGCGTACCACTTTTGCATATCTCCGGAGCAACCCACGGCTGACCTCCTTCAACCAATCTGGAGTATCGGTTGCTGGCTCACGCCGTGATACTGTTTAGTCCATAAATGGCGCTATTTTGTTGGCCTCCTTGGCGTTAGCGAAGGTCGTCGTCACGAGACCTCTTAGAATTGCCTTAGCGGTGCGGCTGCCACGCCCCAGAACTCGTTTCTTGCCAACCTCATCTTATTAGCTCGAATAGATACACGCACAACGTGTCTTTCACTCAGCTTAAATTTTGTAGGTAGTACAATTACCCCCCTCTCTCTTTTCTCACCTGCTTTAGCTTCTATGTTATCAGAACTGGTTGCTTCTAATTGCTACGGGAGCTGCAAATTGTAGAGACGAAGCCTTCTATTTATCAGCTAGTGTATAGAGAGACCAGTTTTTAAAAGCGCTTTTTATAAAATAATCAATACGAGGATGATCTCGAGACTACCATCTTTGCAGACTCCAACAGGTGGTGGTGAGCTACATAATAAGCACTAGGCTACCACGCGAAGAGTAACTACCACAATCCCTGTCTAGGATGCCTCGAGTTGAAGCGACTAGGCACGCAGAGTGGCTTTTGTTATCAATCATTGCTATGAGCGCTTCGATGCCCTAGATAACCGCCTCGGGCGCTAGTCACGCGTACTTACTCCTGCTGTAGAGTCTATGATGCAATCACATGTGTTAGCGACACTCTCTGCCCTGACTGAGCGAGCACCGCTTTACTTGGTAGAGTGCGCTGCGGAGCGGATTGCGAGCTGACCAACTAATACGAGGCCGGGTTGTCCCTGTTAGGACCTAGGCGTTGTAAAATGTTGGCGCTCAGCGCCCGCCT
Source organism: Entelexis tilneyi (assembly GCA_030566755.1). NCBI lineage: Eukaryota > Fungi > Ascomycota > Dipodascomycetes > Dipodascales > Trichomonascaceae > Entelexis > Entelexis tilneyi. The sequence goes on along the minus strand of JAKUAT010000001.1, from coordinate 747,362 downwards.
TGAGAACACACAGTCAGTGGCGCGGGACCATCTTGCGAATGAGAGGACGTTCCTAGCGTGGCTGCGTACCAGTCTAACGTTCGTCAGCGTTGGCGTAGCGCTCACGCAGCTGTTTCGAATTGCCGACTCGGAGAACGAGCAATTCACTCATATTGCAAGTGTGGTGATGGGATGCTTGTTTGTTGGTGCCGGTATTCTCATTCTGACGCTAGGCGTACTGCGCTACTTCCATGTCCAAATCGTCCTACAGCAGAGTCAATTCCCTGCGGCCAGGGCTCCAGTATGGTTTGTGTTCTTTGTGAGTATCAGCCTCGTAATCGTGACGCTCGCGATTGTTATTAAGGTTGCAACACAAGGACCCGTAACTAGCCACAGCGACCATACCGGTGCCAAGATTCATGGTCGGTCCTTGTTTTCTTAAATCCCTGCACCTTCGGTGGTGGCGAGCCTGGGCTTTTGGTGTGTTAGCTTGCGAGGCTTGAGACCCTTTTGTATGCCTTTACTGTGTGCGGCCACTCCCGTGCACTCGCAGCCCTTGCAGGCTCAGGTATAATTTATTCTTGATACAATTATTATTTGAAGATAGAGGCAATTCAGTTTCACGCTGCTCAAGTCGGTCCCGCAAAGGGTCTCAGGGCAGTAGGCCTCTCGACGCGAGCGCACGTTTGTTTCGCTTAGTTGATCATCGCGTCGTCGGCAATGAAATTGGCGCGGCCAGGATGGCTAGCACACCAGGACGAGAACCGCACGTTTGAGATCTACTCGCTGGACGCAAGCTCGGACAACAAGCGGCTGGTCACTGGGGGGCTTGACTCGAAGGTTAAGGTGTGGTCGACGGCTGGTATCGACGACGCTGATAATGATGCGAAGCCACGTCTTCTTGCAAGCATGGCCGCACACACCGGCGCGGTCACTGCCGTGGCATTCAGCCCAGATGCTCGATTCATTGCCAGTGGTAGTGACGATCGGATTGTGCTGGTAAGTGAGCTCGACACAACGCGTGCGCCTCGGCGTGAGTTTGGGTCCACACAGTCGGCCGAGCACGAAGTATGGACGCCCCGCAAGCGGCTTGTGGGCCATGACAATGATGTCCAGGATCTCGCATGGTCGCCTGATGGCCAGCTGCTCGTTTCTGTCGGGCTGGACTCAGCCATCATTGTGTGGTCAGGCACGACATTTGAAAAGCTCAAGCGACTTGACTGGCATCAGAGCCATGTTAAGGGCGTGGCTTTCGACCCTGCTAACAAATTCTTTGTGACGTGCAGCGACGACCGTACCGCGCGCATCGTGCGATACTCGCGTGCCAGCCCGACCGAGCTGAGCTTCAGCGTAGAGGCCATCGTATCACAGCCATTTGTAGACTCTCCGCTCACTACTTACTTTCGGCGCTGCAGCTGGTCCCCCGACGGCGAGTCAATCGCGTGCCCCAATGCCACCAATGGGCCGATACCCACGGTAGCTATCACCGACCGCGGTCAGTGGACGACGCCCCAGACAAAGCAGATCAGCCTCGTCGGTCACGAAGGCACAACAGAGGTCGCACGCTTCTCTCCGCGAATGTATCTTTTGCGAGATGGCAACGCCGGATGCATCGTAGCAACCGCGGGCGAGGACGGGTCCGTAGCAGTTTGGAGCACAGAGGACACGCGGCCCATCGTGGTAGTCCGAAATGTTGCCACAAAAATGATCACAGATATCGCGTGGTCTCGCTCGGGTCTCGGCATTTACGTGAGTTCATTGGATGGAAGTGTGGTCAAATTGTCATTTGGAAGAACTGAGCTTGGAGAAGTGCTTTCGCTTGAAGAGTCACAAAAGCGTCTAGAAAAGTACGGCAATGCGACTGATCTAATGGATATCCCTCAGAGCGTTGAGCAAGTCGCTGTAGCCCATGCCGTGCAAGATAAAAAGATCGAGGAATCGTCGGTCGGGGATCAGACCCAAAACAAAATTGAGCCCGCAAAAAATACTGGCTCTATTCAATCTCCAGCCTCTTCTGTGCAGGTGTCCTCAGAGCCCCAGCCTTCCCAATCGAAGCCACCCAATGAGCAGAGTACATTACAAACACCGACAGTGGCTGCTAATACTCTACAGCCGCGATCAGAGTCACCCGCCTGGAGTTCCAACGTGGTTGCTGCTAAAAAGGATAACTCCCAGATGGAGGCGACTGATAGTCTGGAGGAACAACAGCCCTCGCTTTCTACAGACAAGCCGGTCCGTCCAGTGTCTGCGCGCCAGAAAACTTCTATCACTCGCGAGGGGCGCAAGCGTGTAGCGCCCACTCTTCTTAATTCAACGGGAGAATCGGCGCCGGTCGCACGGGCAGCTCCTTTGACATCAATGCAGAGGGAGCCGCAACAAATCTCTCAGCAGTTTGACAGGCCGTCGGCGGCATTGCCTCCAGGAGGGATCGCCGCGCTGATTGTGGGCAACAAGCGCAAAAATGAGGAGGACATCGTTCCCCCTAAAAAAGCCAAAGAGGACACCTCATACATTCGACCTGTGGTACTTAATCCTTCCACGACAGTTTCGTCCGTTAGGCTAGCCACCCCGCGCGTTCTGTCTCACTTGAGCAGTGACGCAGCTGCCTCAAGTGTTCTCGAAGCGCGCAATGCCACTCGCGCTGGAGATCCGACGCGAATTACTGTCGTCTCACGCGGACATGTCGTATTCACCGACTTCATCGCCGAGTACGCGAGCCATCTTAGTGGGTCTGCGGAATATTTTTGGGCTGTTGCATCGGACACAGGCGTTGTGTACGTGTATACGCCAAGAGGGTCGCGCGCACTACCGCCTCTGGTCCTCGGAGCGCCAGTGTCGATTTTGGAATCGTGCAATCAATTTCTCTGCGCGATCACGGCGACCGGAATGGTGCATATGTGGGACACAGCTGAGAGACGGACGTTGTTTCAGCCAACAAGTGTTGGTCCCTGTTTAGATATGGGGGCCAAAATTCAGGAGAACGGACTTGTACGCGCGCCTCAGATTGTCCAAGCCCTTGTGACCGAACAAGGACACATAACTCTTAGTTTGAGCAACGGTGCTTCGTACCACTATAGCAGCCAGCTCTGTGCGTGGGAACGGATAAGTGAGAGCTTCTGGGCCTACGGGTCGCAGTTCTGGGACTCGACAGGGCTCAAGACGGTCGGCCAGCAGGGTCCGGTGTCCACGGCAGAACGGCGCACAAACGAGGAAGCTCTTCTTAAAGCCGGCGCGAGAGGGAGGCAGCTGCAGCGTCAGGCCGTGAACCGCATGGTGCAGGCTGGGTTCCAGGGATTTGAGGAAGCAGTGTCTCTAGCCCACCTCGGTACTCGCGTAGCAGCAGCAATATCACTGGACTCAGCTGCAGAAACTCAACGCTTCTTGAACCAATATGTGCGACGCCTGGCCGAGAGGGGAGATCGACTTAAGCTGGACGAAGTGTTCCGCAAGCTCAAGAACGACAGCCAAGTGGACATGCTCCAAAGTGTTTTAGAAGTGGCAGCCGAGTTTAAAGGTGTTCAGACGTTAGTGGCGGAATACAAAGTATAGTTTTCTTGTAGTATTATTACCTGTTGAAATGTAGTGCTAGTTCAAAGTGTAAACCGTGAATATGTCACGCAATTACAACACGTAAATAAATTGAGCCCTTGACGTCTTGAGCTTAACGTGCAAGCTTATAGGTTAACAGAAAGTATTAACTGTCCTAAATGTTTACTGTGATCGAACTGCAAGTGCTGGAGTGAAACTACGACCGCTCGTGGCAGCACCGGATAGCAAATCACATGACTCAACACGACGCTAGTCGCGCACGCGTATTTACTGTGAATACATGGACGTTGGGGCGCTTCTCGCAACCCAGACTGTAGTCCTCAATGATGGTGTAACCACAGCAACTATATATCCTGTTTGGGATGGCAGCCAGCTGCCTCTTGAGCTTGTAGCTTCCCTGTGGGTCGAATACAATGCTGAAATCGACCGAGGCTGTTCTTTTCCAGAAACACACAAGCTCATGCTCGACACATTTGAAAGGACATGGTTTACTGGAGTTGTAGGCGTGATGGTGCGCGGCGGGCCCTCGGCATCACTGGAAGATCTTGATTTTCTTGGTAGTACAGCGTGCCTAGGCTCGTTCTCAATTGAGCCATGCTATCCTGGGCGCAGTTCGCATATTTGCACTGCCAAGTTTCTTGTTAATTCGCGCAATCGGGCCTGTGGCATTGGACTGCGCCTCGCCGCTTGTTTCATGGACTGGGCGCCGCGTCTCGGATACGACTACGCGTTGTTTGACCTCGTATATGCTACAAACACCGCATTCTGTCGCATCTTGAACCACTTGAATTTTCAAACATTGACACGACTCAAAGGCGCAGGCATCCTTCGCGGCTACGATTTCCCTGTGGATGCCTTGAAATTTGGGAGACCGCTTCTTACGAGCGGCGATGGAGACGAGGCCCCCCTGGAGTCACTTGCACCGCTGCCACAGGACCCACATGAGTCGACTAGTACGCAACGCTTAGATACTCAACCAAGCCTGGTGCTTGCCGTGGACGTACCAACGCTCTCAACGCCCTCAACACCGCTAATGGCGACTGCATCCAACAATTCTGCAAATGGACAAACGATGCCTGGCAATGAGCTGGCTGCTGACCCAGATTATGCTATTATCAAGCTTTACCTCGAAACGGGTGCGTACCCAGAGCATGCCTCAAGAGTAGAGAAGACGCGCTTACGGTCGCGAGCGCGGTCCTATTACGTAGAAAACCGACAGCTGCGGTTCAAGCGCACCGGAGCGCTTGTGGTGGCTGACCCTCAAGAGCAACTGCGCATAGCCAGCGACTTTCATCACGAAAACCATAACGGAATCAACACCGTTCAAAAGAGAATTGCTGCGGAGTATCACTGGTCTGGGATGCGCGACACTATAACACGCGTCATTCACCAATGCCCAGAGTGCCGTGCTGCAAGCCACTCTTCTGCGGCTGTGCCCATGTCGCGCGCATTGCGATCAAGCGCACCATCTGTTTCCACCAAAACGGAGATTGATAGAGAGGGCGACTCTACTCCCGTCTTGGTGTCGCCTGCACCCGCAGCGGCCGAGCCGTTGCGCTCATCGCGAGACTTGTATGCAACAGAGCGTTTCGGCTGGGAGAATATTGTTTACTTGCCTCCGGAGGAAGACGACGGGGAGTATGTCCCTGAAACGGAACTGGGCCCTTCTGCCGCAGTGATTACAGACAAGCATGCAGTGGATGACTTTTTCCTTGACGACGATCTTGACTGGAACGAGATCGATGACGATGAGGAGGAGTACATGGACGATGGTAACGATGATGATGATGACGACGACGAGGAGAATGATGACGGTGACGAATCGCACCAAGGTGACCCAGCGACCAATACCAAGACTGACCTGTAAGGCCGCGCCTTTCACAAAACTTATACTAATAGCCTCCAAAGCGCCAATTTGGGGCCTTTGTATGCTGAGGACTGAATCATTACACTCAATTATGTACAGTATCAACGCATAGATTTGCGGCTTAGCAGCGTTGCACTTTGCTCAAGTCGCTGCAGCGTTTGCAATTTGCGCGCGAGCTCAAACAGCGCATCTCGCTTGCGCTCTTGTATCTCGGCAAAAACATCCTGCTCATGATGAATGCGTTCCGTATAATCTTCGACAAGCTCGGCTTCGCGGTCATCGCTTTGACTAGCAACGTCGTTCACGGTCTGCCGAATGTGCGAAACAACAGAAACTGCCTCTGCCATAGCATCGAGTGCCACCTGCTTCGCGTGCGTCAGATTTTGGAGCTGCAGCTTGTACGGCAAACAGGTCATAATGTCGTCGCTTTGCGAGCTTCCGTCGCTGCTAGCCGCCACAACTGATAAGTTGGGAAGATCGCGCACCTCTCGCACAAGATGCTCCGTTTTGTGGCCCACTTCCGCTCGCTTCTTTAGAGCCAAAGACAGCTCATCCATCAACTGCGCGAGCTCATCCATTCACTCTGAGCTCATGAACCGCGCGGAGCCCAGTTCTGTAGTACTGGGTAGCAGCGTAGGAGATAGACCAAGGTCTTGGTCAAGGGTGTGTGTTTGGGTGTACTTACCCTGCGCCCTCAGTCCCCCCCCATTACTGCACGTTATTGCCCCCGCGCTCCTGTCTATTGGTCTGCAACTGGACAGCAACAACGGACTCATGCTACGTACTGCTCAACATCTTCGCGGAATTGTCACAATTTTCCACAATCCACAAGTCGCCTCATCTACCCGGCTTGTGGACTCTGTGAAGCGAAAATTCAATGACCCTTCAAAGCATCAATTCGACCTCGAAATTACCGAAGCAAATCCCACGTCCGTGCAACTGGGGGAGCTAAAGAAGCTTGTTCCTTCACTTGCTTCAATAAGCGAGCCTAAGGATCTGCCGCGGCCAACTCTCGTAGCGTGGTTTGCGGGTAAAGCTGCCGTGAACGACGAGCCAAAGTCGCTTATGATACTTGACGAGGCAGACAAGGAAGACAATTAGACAGTTGAATCCAATATTTCTCCACGATACGGCATATAAACCTATTCATCTTTTAAACACTAACACTAGCCCACTGGTGCGCCAGCTAACATTTCTTGTTGCGCCTTGCTTAAACATGGCGCCATTTGAGGACTGCCGAGAGCGCCAGTCTAACCCAGCTAGCTCGCTCACGATCTAGTATTCAAATTCATAAATTTAGGCTCTGATCTACAAATTCATATATTCATCCATTGCTTGACGCTTTAAAGCTGAGCTTCACATTTTATATTTAGTTCTTGTGCTTGACATAACGCAAGTACGGCTTCAGTTCGCGAACCTCGCCAAACTTTTTCTGGGCATCAGCGGTGCTAACACTTGGCGGCACAATGACGTCGTCGCCAGCAGTCCAGTCAACGGGCGTCGCAATGCCAGCTTTATCCGCAAGCTGCAAAGCCTCAACAACGCGTAGCACTTCAGCAACGTTGCGACCAGTAGAGGCAGGATATGTAATAAACAAGCGCACCTTCTTGGCTGGGTCAATAACGAAGAGGCTGCGGATCGTCATTGGCAAATCCTTAAGGTTGTTAAATCCAGACTCGTCGAGCATATCATAAAGGAATGCTACACGACGGTCGCCATCGGCAATGATAGGATACTCGACCTTTGAGTTGCCAGAAGTGTGTTCCTCAATGTCGTTGATCCACTGCTTGTGGTCTTTAAGGTCGTCAGCCGATAGGCCGATCAGCTGCGTGTCCAGCTTTGCAAACTCGGATGCCACTTTAGCGAAGGCACCAAGTTCTGTCGTGCACACAGGCGTAAAGTCAGCAGGATGGCTGAACAGAACTGTCCACTTGCCGCCAAGAAACTCGTGGAAATCAATAGGCCCCTGGGTCGTCTCAGCTTTGAAGTTTGGTGCCTCCGAGCCAATACGGATACGAGGCTGCTCGACCTTGCTGGAGAACCAAGAATAATACCGTGCTGACGGACGCGTGGTACGCGCCAGAAGGGATCCGCGACGAGTGAAGAGAGAGAGCATTGGCCACTTGTCAAGAGTCTGGGTATGTTGAAGTTGTCGGGTGCATAAGCCTCTATATATAGGACGCAATGCACCCACAGATCATGGTACTACACGTGATGCAACGGTGCGGGAGCCCGTGAGGGTGCGCGCGACAGCAACGAGACGGGTGTTGCAAGCAAACCCGTGTTGACAGTAGTTCTAGACTCCAATGGTATAGCTAAGATTTGCCTATAGCTCAACAGGATGATTCGATAGCACAGGCGTGACTGCTGAGCTCGATCAGCCAACCCTGAAGGGAACGCGGCAAAGCACAGAGCAACGACAGCCGCAGTTAGAGGCCCTTATGACAGCCGCCTCACTCAATAATCTGCTATTTCAAGAATAGCACTCAGGGGCTCTCAGATTGGCGCCTCCCGCGCCCCTTAGAAGCTATTACGACATGCGCTTAGGGGCCTGACGTCTATTTCGCTATCGAGATTAAGCGATCGATCAAGTGAGCGCTTGATGGCGCTGCCGCAAACTGCTTTCGAGGGGTTCACAGCTAACGAGATAGCATTTTGTGCAGAAGATGAGCCTATAATTATCATTCCAAACCAGGCATTGGATCCCCTCGAGCTTGCGGGATGGCGATCGCCAGCGTTAAGGCCGCTGCGGCGCGCGACTGTTCCGTTATGGTTTGCCATGCTTTTGCGGAAGCAAGACCGCTGCCGTGTTGTGCTGCCGGAGTGGCTCGAGGAGTCGCGGTTACGGCAGCTCGCGGAGCAGGAGCGAGCTGACCAGTCGCGCTTTGCTGATCTCCCGTGGATGTGGCAGCCAATTAGCCAAATCCTGCTAAAAGACGCCACGGACGACGTTCAGGGTGACGTGGATGAGCTCATGCAACTTTTGCAGGATTTACGAGAGCTTCGCCAGGCTAAAGTTCGCGCAGGCCTGCCACTTGTCAACGAGAGCCACTTGCGTATGGATGGTCTCGGCGCGATGGAAATAAACGAAGTGAAGCCCGTACTTGGGCGCACAATGAGACTCATGCAAAAGATTCGGGAAAGTGTCCCGTCGCAATAAATGCCGAACCGAATGAGAAGCTAAGATGTTGATGATATATATTATGTCCATAGAAATCAGAGAGAACTCGAGCTCGTTCAAATCAGTGGTCTAGAAGTCAAAATCTTGAGTGTTGTTCTTGAAGTCGGCAATCTTTGCGTGCTTCGGGACCACAAGCACAACGTCAGCGTTCTTGATATAGCACTCAGCGCTCGGATGCTCTTGAAGCAACTTTGAGCGGTAATACTCAGCTTCTTCGCCAGTGGGGACTCGCGCATGGCCATCAAGCGTAGCGCTAGTCTGGCTCAATTGCGACTGGTTAAGTTTCGCTAAGAGTGAGCTCAGCGCATTCGACGCCGCCACACCCGCGGACTCATCCTGTGTCTGGCTGGTCCAATCGTGGATCAAAAGAGATACCTTTGGGTTTGCGCGAATGTTAATGCTCTTCTGAGTGTCCTGGTGCGAGGCCATAACAATTAGCGGCGGCGCATCGTCCGTCGGCTCGACATACGAGAAATTCATTAAGCTTACGGACGGGATGTTGTCCTTACAGGTTGCCAAGTGCAACAAGTTGTTGTTGTGCAACAGATCGGCCACAATGGGCGGCATGACGGTGGCGGTCATTGTCCAGCAACAGTAGGGAACCTGGGCTCTGGTAATAACGGTCCACCCGACGCCTGACTACTGACAGTATCCAGAGGACACTCTCCTTCAAAACGTATCGCGTATACTACTTGCTCTTCTCCATCATACTGTCAAGCTAGCTGTAGTAGGCGCTTCTTCCGCATCCGACATTCACAGATTCGCGCGTTCTGGTAGGGGCGTACGCACAACACGTCTCGCGCAACAGGAATCGGTCTGAGACCACCACCCCGCTTACTAGCAAGTGCGGCATGTCTGCTCCGTCGCGTTCAGTGTCGAACGGGAGCCTGAACTCGCGGTGGATTCCATCGGTTGCGTCGCTGTCCTCGCAGGCCGAGAACGGCACGCACTCCACACCAGCCGCCCCTGCAATACAGCAGTCTATTTACGAGCGCAGTATCCATCGCAAGCGTAGCGATGTCAGTCTGAGCGCTTTCGCATACATTTTCTCGGAGGCAATACAATACTGTCACCGCCAGTCGCGCGGCGTGTCTGACCTCGAAAAACGGCTCAACAAAATGGGATACCACGTCGGCTTGCGGATCCTTGAGCTGATCGTACTGCGCGAAGGCAAGTCCGCGAAGCGCGAAACGAAGGTGCTTGGTATTCTACAGTTCGTTCACACGCACGTCTGGCGCTCTCTGTTTGGCAAAACAGCTGATTCAATGCAAATATCGACTGACAACAAAAACCAATACATGATTATTGACTACAATCCGCTTGTGACAGAGTATGTGAGCGTGCCTAAGGACTTACCCGAGCTAAACTGCGCGGCCCTGGTGGCAGGCATCATCGAGGCTGTGTTTTGCACTTCGGGGTTTCCCGCTAAGGTGAGTGCACATACCATGGAGACTGACGAGCACCCGTTCCGCACCGTTTACGTTGTGCAGTTCGATGACTCCGTAGTAGCTTAGAGCAATAATCAAAGGAGACAAAGCGACATTTTATCACGCACAACTAGATACGGAGTTTCCAATGAAATTAATAAATTACAGGCGACGCTTTGCGCGACGCTTTACGCGCAGGTGGTGCTTTAGACGATGATGCTATGGTAGCCTGGAGACACCTTAGTCTTTGAGGATCTTCCGCATCGAGTACGCGTCTTCGCCATCAGCATAGTATCCTTTTGTATCGTTCAGTACCTCAAACCCGAGGCGGTCCTTGTAGAGCTTAAATGCAGCCTGGTTTGATTTACGAACGTGCAAATTCACCTGCTCAGCCTTATAGCACTCGCGCATGCTACGCAGACTCTGATCCAACAGATTTCCAGCGATCCCAAGTCGACGGTATTCGCGCATCACCGAAATCGACGTAATGTGTGCCGACGGCGGGTCGTCGGCCTGTCGTTCCGCCGTGTCGTCCTCCATTTTGGCCAGCACGTAACCCACAATCTTCTCACCGTCCATAGCCACGTAAGATCCTTGCGGCCATGATAAACCGTGATATAGAATGTACTTGAACGTATAGTTTTCCGGCAAATTAGCAAGGTTCGCTTGCTGGATCGACTGCAGGTCGGCCCCGCGAGCTGGCCGAATAACGATCATGAAGAAGAGGATTAGCTAAGTGACTTTTCGTTCGTATAGTAGTTGGGTGGATGGGGAAGAGGGGGAAGAATCTTCAACTGCGAGAGGTTCTGGTAGCGCTAGGCTGTGCTAGGCTACTTCATCCCAAGGGAATCATTCCACGGGAATACATCTTTGAGCACAGTCTTGGCGGCTTTGAGTACCTTATCGAATGCTGCGGAGCTCCATGCGCGCTGTAGACGGATGCATTATTCGTGTCACATCACGTGACTAAGATTACCCTGCTGCTTCCGCGGTGCGATGGCGATGACTGCTATACGTCCCGCTCGTGTGTGTAGTCTACAGCCGCTGTGGTCCTGTTTTCCTGCTGAAGCGAAGCACACAAATCTGCTCAATGTCGCTGCAGCCAGTACCGGGGCGATTTGCGGAGACGACAGCGCGTCGCGGAAGGCGACCACAGAAGGTGGCTCTTGCGCCAGGCCACTCGCCCATGGATTGGGAACGCCTGAAAAGTTCCAACAGTGATCTGAGAGGGCAGCCTTCAAACGATTCAGGTGCGCTCAACGGCCGTATATCGCGTGTTGAACTTGGCCGCCACGATAAAAGGGACGATGCCTGGACCGTATTAGGCGGTAAAGTGTACAATATCACGCCGTATCTTCCATTTCATCCGGGGGGACCTGGGGAGCTCATGCGAGCTGCGGGCAAGGACGGTACCAGTCTGTTTATGCAGTACCACTCGTGGATAAACTATGAGCGCATGTTGGACAAGTCGTGTGTGGGGATATTTATCGGTTAAATATGTTTAGTTCATGAAACAGTTGTCACTGGGCCACCATCCCCTGTCTGCTGATTTTTGCGCTTCTGTTTCAGAATTGGACGCCGTAGCATTGGTTGTTTACTTTTCACGCGGCAGAGTGGGTAGTGTAGTGTGGTACGGTTTAGGTGAGTAGCCGGGGTAAGGACGCAGACCACAGAGCGTAGTCAGCGAAAGGGTAGGTCAAAAGTCAAAATAGAAAAACTCGAACCCGAAAAAATCATACCGTCCCGAATCCCCACAAAACCAGCAATGTCCGAGCCATCGAAAGAGCGTTCCGGCAGGCCGCGGAGGCGCGGGGGCCGCCAGGGCGGTAAGAGACTCGAAGGAGGCGACGGTCCTGCCGCATCGCAGCCGATCGACGGGCTCAGTGCGCTGAGGGAGCTGTTTCCGGACTGGTCTGTCGACGACCTGGACGTCGCGTTGCAAGACGCCGTCGGCGACGTCAATATTGCAGTGCAGCGTATTGCGGAAGGACTTGCTACGAAATCGGTTCAGGTCAAGTCACGCAAGGAGGCGCGCGAGATTCGAGAGAAAGAGCAGAAAGACGCAGTGCGTGATGCACGCGAATCGCAACCGCGTGCTCGACCCGTACGTGAGCCTGCACGCGAACAACGCCGCAAGCCGGTGAAGGAGCCAGTTAAGGAAGCTCCTAAGGAGGCCTCCGCCGCCACCAGTGTACAGAAAAATAGCACGGAGCCACGACGACTCCCGGCCTTGGCATCCGACGATGCGCCAGTAAGAGGCGGCGTTTCGTGGGCACAGGTACTTTCGGCAGAAGCACCGAAACCGGAAACTCAGGCCCCGGAAGATGCGAAGGTGGCAAAGGCAAAGAACGTCAAGACGCCGAGGGAAAAAGTAGAGAAGAAGCCAGGAGCGTCCACCGCAAGTGCTGTAGAGCCTCCCACGCAGATTGAGGCAAAGCCGGCTCAGGGCGAACCAGTGAACATTATTGAGGAACAGCAAAAGGCGGAGCCAAAGCCAGTTTCATCTGCACTTCCGAACGGTAAATTGACTTGGGCAGCAGCGCTTGCACCTCCAAAGCCAGAGCCGCAGCAAGCACAACAGCAGTCGAAGGGACAAAGCCAGACGAAGTCACCCGCGCAGGGTAAGCAGACTGTATCAACCGCAGCAAAGAAGGCAGCGCCGGAGAAAGATGAGAAGTCCGAAGGAAAGGCTGAGGGCAAGCGGCGCAATCGTGGCGGCCGTAAGAAGGGAACTCCAACACAGGACGAAGTTGCAGGAAAGGTGAACAAGCTTGATCTGCCGAAGGCCCCCGCGGCAGAAACGCAGAATGGTCAGGAGCAAGCATTGCAACAACCAGAGGAGCTTCAGGCCCAGCAGCAGCAGCAACAGCAGCAGCAGCAGCAGCAAGCCCTGCAACATTCGCAGCCGCAACAGCATGTGTCGGCAGGTCACCAGGCCGCACGCAGCGCTCAAGTCACGCCGGCGCAACAACCACAGCAGGTTCAGCAGGCACAGCAAGTCCAGCAAGTACAGCAGCAGCAACAGCAGGTGCCTCACGCGCAGGCCCCACCGCAGCAACAGCAGGACGTGCCGCCTGTCATGCCGGTGCCTCCGTTCATGCCGCAGTTTCCTATGGGCGTTCCGGGTGTGCCTGGCGTTCCTGGTGTTCCAGGAGTTCCTGGACCAAACGTATCGCCCTTTGCGCCAGTTCCGCAACCAATGGGCCAGCCACAGCAGGGACCGCCTGGTCCACAGGGTCAGCAGGGTCAGCCGCAGTACCCAGGCTACCCGAATATGGGTATGCCACCTGTTGCGCCTGTGGTACCACAAGTTCCAGGACAGGGTCCCGCGGGATCTCCAGCTGTTCACGCTCAGCAAGAGTTGGCTAACCAATACGCCGCCTACTCGCAGTATGGATACGCACCACGCTACGGTTACGGCGACTTCCAAGGCTACGAGCAGGCTCAGTATGTGCCGTACTACTACGCGCCGTACGCGCCGCCTGCTCCTGGCCACGCTCCGGCGGTGCCAGGCCAGCAAGGAGATTCGCCGAACATGCAGCCGAAGGGTATGTATTGGCCTGGGCCGCAATACGGACGCCCTGAGCAGACGTACTACGACCCTAATATGCAGCAGAAGACGCATTGGGAGGGTTACGGTCAGTAAATTCTTGGAGTCTGAAAAATTGAAAAGCCGCTTTCGAGCGGTATCACTTATTGATGTAATGCGCATGGTCGCAGTAATTCTATCTAGCAGCTGGCGCTTGCTCATCGCGGGCGCTCGCCTGAATGACTCAAGAGTTTCTACCGTGCAAGGGCTACCTCATAACTGCATTAGAGCGCAAGTGCAGAAAACAGCCTAAGTAGCACTCAGATAATTGAGGTGGACAAGCGGGTAGGAAGCAGGGCATCATGGCCAAGTGCTATACGATAGTTACATTATGTAGTTAAATATTAAGCGCTCATCCGCTTCCGCCTTTTCGCAGGAGCCTTTTTTACTGAATACTTAGCCTCAAGCTTGTCAATAAGCCCGCCAAATGAACTGCGGTCTGCTTGACGTTTCTTGATCAGGGCGGAAAGTCCGGCTTCCGTCTCAATGCCAAGAGCTCGACGATCCTCCTCGACCTCTGCAGCCTCCCTCCGAGCTTGGCTGGAGCGCCTTTTTACTTGCGCTGTACCAGAGGTGGCCTTGAATTTTGCATACGCTGGTGCTTCTTTCGTCCTCACAGCGTCGCGAATTATGTCAATAAGGCGTTGCTGATCAGCATCGGTCGCGTGCATAACGCCTTCAAAAACAAGATCAAAGTTTCCACGGTACTTTTTGTACAAATTGAGTACATCATTGCGCTCCTCATCGCTACCCTGGTACGTTCGCTTGTCCTCCTCGATCATTTCCTCCGTTATTTCGACGCGCACGAACTTCGAAAACAGGTCGGCAATGGCGGTATCATCACGGAAATCAACGCTACCATTCTCATCGTAGCTGCGTCGGCGACGCTCGTCACTTAAAATTGAGTATGCAAACGAGACCTTGCGGAACTCTGAATCGTCGCCGCCGGTTTTGTCCGGGTGTGTTTTCAATGCGCGGCGTAGGTATGCCTTGCGTATCCCGGCTTGGTCTTGCTCTTTGTCGACCTGTAGAGTCCCATAGAGATCAAGTGTAGCGAACTCTTCAGGCGCGTCCATTGCTCTCAGTACAATGCTTGTTTATGAAACGAGCGTGGCGCGATCAGTACAGAAGCTCGCACACCTGGCCTGATTACGCGACGCGTCCTCAGTGCGAGATACGTGAAACGGTGAATAGTGCGCAGGCGGCGCCTCGGTCTGTATGGTGCAGGAACAAGAAGAACACTTTGAAGCTATCGCAGCTTTGGTGTGCGAAAGCGTTCTACAATGGTGTTTTATTTTGAGTCACAGCCCACACCAGCCAGTCTTAGATACACTGTGTACATGGGCAAGGACAAGGAGGAAAGTAAGTTCGGCTCAGCTACTACTACGCTGGAGAAGTTTAGTAAATTTGAAGGCAGCAACTAACCAACCAGATGAATCCCTACTTCAGCATGGATTTGCTTCAGACGTATGGTTCCATGTTGATAATTTAAGCTCCGCGCATGTCTACCTAAGACTGCCCGATGGGTCCACGCTGGACGACATACCGTCCGAGGTACTTATAGACTGTGCTCAGCTTGCCAAGAACAACTCCATCACCGGGAACAAGCGGGATAATGTCAAGATTGTGTACACAATGTGGCCAAACCTCAAGAAAAATGGCTCTATGAGTATGGGCGAGGTTGGGTTCCGAGCCGAGGGAGACCCTCATGTCCGTAAGATTCGCGTCAAAACGAGAGACCCAGTCGTGCTGAGTCGTCTCGAGAAGACCAAGTGCGAGAAATTTGCTGATCTTGAGCTCGAAAAGCTACAGTACGAAAAAGAGATGCGGCGCAAGTATGGCGATGAACACCGTCAGCGTCAGAAGGAGGAGCGCGAAACGGCCAAGTATTACAAGCAGCTTGCGGAGCAGAAGGAGCGTGGCTACAATGATTTGTTTGACGACAGCAGCATGCAAGGCTCGAGCAATCAAAATCGCGGCGAAGACTGGGAAGATGATTTCATGTAATGCTCACGAGAGAGCAAGGCCAACATCGCTTGAAGGCGCGTGCACAGTATTGATGTGTAAATATGCTTCCCTGTACATAGAAAGTATTGCCCTAATTAATGTGTGATATGAGCTCAAATGGCCGGCAAAACAAACACCAGAAGCAGCGGTTCCATAAGCGAATTTATCAATTGCTATCAAACCACTGGGAGCAGCCAAGCAGCGGTAGAGTCAGTCGCAAAAACGAACTCGAGAGTCCACTCTCTTAGAAGCAAGAATTGCAGAGTCGCCATTTTTGCGTTAAGACATCAATTTGTCCACTTTTAAGGGGCTTTAAAGGTCATAAGCTGGGAAGTTGCCATTCTCGCGCTGTTCGTTCCACTTGTCCGTCCACATGGTCGGGCAGAGCGCCTGGTACGTGGACCAAAACTCTTTGCAGGGAGGGAAGTCTTCACCCTTGGCTTTAATGCACCGAAAGTAATCGACGTAGTTCTGGAAGCAGCGGTGCGATTGGTTCTGGTTGGGAAAGCGCGCGTCGTTGCCGACGGTGTGCAGCTTGTCATTTACATTCTCGACGTTAGACATCTTCTCTTGCTTTGGATGGCAGATCTGGTAGGATAGCTGGGGAAATTCAAACACCCTCTTGCTTTCATAATAGCGATGAGTACGACTGACCAATTAGCGCCGAAGAAATAATCCTCGGTGAAAAGACCTGAGCACTTTGCAGAGTAGCGCACAACGAGCCAGGTTGAGAAAGCTATATATTTATGTTCCCCTTCAAGGCTTTACGCAATCACTTAACCACACATGTCCTAGAGAGCTTTTCTGTTATCCTCCTATAAACGAGCACGTGATTTGAGAGTTTAATCAGGCAGACTGATGGGCTTTTTACTAAAAGTTCCACGATCAAGATCGCGCGTACGGGCTTGTCGTTGCAATTTCCGTGCGACTGGTTGTGCAACGTGGTTGCGCGTTAAAAAATTCTAGACATACCCAGAGGCTCGTATGCAGAGTGCTTTAGCATCGCTGCGAAGTGCAAGGCCAACTAGGGCTGTTAAATGTGACGATGGGTCCCTGTACTATGGCATCGGGAGTGAGGACTTTGCAATATCTGGCCATTACGAGTTCAGGGTTGTAAAAGGCGCGGTGGCGCTAAGTGGGACCACCCTTACCGCCGGACCCACATTTTATCACGTGTCGGCACCAGTTCCGCCGTTCCCATACTTCAAACCGGTCCACTGTCAAGACTCCAAAGACTCGGAAGCAGAACTTCCTCCAGACAGCCTTGATGGCTACGGCACAGTCGTTTTGATCACGCCAGCGTCCTCACCGCCCGACCTGTCAACTATTGCACCTCCATACAAGTCTCTGTGGCACCCAATTGTGCGAATAGAAGATTTTACCAACGCCAATCTGCTTGAAATCCCAAGGTCGTGGCATGATATTGATAGCGGCGCTTCAAGGTATGTAGTGCTTGGGCCCAAAAATTCTGGAAAGTCCAGTTTGGGTCGCTTTCTTTGCAATAGAGCATTACCGAAGGGTCGTGTGTTCTATCTCGAGCTTGATCCCGGCCAACCCGAGTATTCTCCGCCAGGCTGCCTTGCCCTTCACGAGCTGTCGGCGACTGATTTGAACTTCTCGCCTCAATACGCGCACCCAAGCTTTTTTGAAGCCGTAAAATCGCATCACCTTGGCTACCCCAGTCCCATGGAAACGCCTCATAGATACATGGCTATGTGTGAAGACTTGTTTAATACCTTCAAGGAAGTGTCAAAGCCGTCAGACGCTCTCATTGTCAACACTCCGGGCTGGACGAAGGGCCTTGGCCTTGAATTGAATTCTTCCGTAGCGCGGATGTCCCAGCCAGCTACCTTGATACATATGGGCGTTAGCGATTTTTTGCTCAATGACCTTGAGATCACTGAGGTGACCAAGATCGAGCAACAGCCGGATGACGGAGCCACCATAACGGCGGGTGGGTTCTCGTCTGCTCAGCTCCGCGCTCTACAGATTATTTCATACTTCCATGAGAGCAACACGTTGCCTTTGACTGAATGGGTGCCTTTTGAGATTCCGCTCGGGATCGACACCGCTGGGATTCTTGGCTTTGCCGTGCTTGACAGTGCTGGAATTGACCTAGACGAGGACTTGGCAGTCTGTGTAGAGGGCACGCTTGTGTCAATTAACGTGGTTCACACGAATGATCCTCTTCGCCCACTAGTGCTCACTGAAGACGAAGCAGATCATCTTTGGCAAATCTCGACATGCGTAGGCCTCGCTGTAGTGCAGTCGCTCTCAGTCGAGGGCGGTTTTGTTAGACTGATCACACCGCTAGATCCTGCTAAGCTCAATCTGGGGCACAAACGCGTGATTCTTTGCAGAGGAAGAATCCAGTTGCCGATCTGGGAAATGGAAAATCGTAATTTGAAGTCGCCCTTACCTTGGATATCCAATGCAAAGCCTGCTGGTATCGGAGGCAGCTACACCAAGTTTCGACGAAACTTAGCAAGGTAACGATATTTTGAAGTTCCCAGCTCTCAGCGATTGTGGAGAAACTTCCGCAAAGCACTGCTGTGTTCCCCAGCTTTTTTCAAAGAGCAAATCGATAGAGCTCAATTTGTCAAAGCCCCTGGTTTCCGTGGATTAATCTTCACTGTCTAATATTTGGCTTCTTCAAGAAGGTTTGTCGTGCCCACACACGCCTTGGCGCCTCGTGCACCCCATTGCCAAAGCCTGTGAGCACTTACTAGGGTGGTTGGACTCCTCGCTTACCGCGGCAATTGGAAAGGTTAGGGGTAAGCGCTAGTGGTTATCTGTTTGCCAACGTATGTTCATTTATTACAGGCACGTGGAGCGCACGGCTGCGTCAATCGATATAATTATATTGCGCTGGATGCCTTGAGAACGTGCTTTAGGCGGCCTTCCCGATTTGGTAGACGTAACTTGCCTCGACACCTCGACCAAGATAAAAGCTTGGTCCTCTGCATTTGGTCGACCTGTGTAGGCTGTGTGTTTTTCACTAATGCTGGCTATTTTGATTAGTTCCCTCTTATACGGCGCTGAAGCCCACGGATGTCACGATGACGGTGACGGCAGGTTCCTTAAGAGAGTCTCGGAGTACAATGACTTTCACGCTCTGAAGGTTCGTTCTCAGGTTGGCACTGAGCTCCCACCGGAGACTGGCGACTATCGGACTTTAGACTGGGGTGACTTGAACTTTGTACACATCACTGACACACATGGTTGGCTGGCTGGACACCTTGCGAACCAAGACCAGTATGCGGCGGACTGGGGTGACCTGATCTCATTCACAGAACACATGCAGGCCGAGGCCGACCGCCGAAACGTAGACTTCTTGGTTATTGAGACGGGTGATCGCCACGACGGTACGGGGCTGAGTGACTCGACACCAGTGGACGGCTCTAGCTCTCAGCAAATTCTTGCTCAAATGAAGCTAGACCTGATAAATGTGGGTAATCATGAGCTCTACGAGTCCGCGGTTGCTCAGCAGGAATACGATATGTTGCGGCCCTTTTATGGCGATCACTACCTTTCAAGTAATGTTGACATATGGGACGCGAGGCACCAAGAGTGGGTACCATCTGGAGCGCGATACCGGCTTTTTGAAACCAAAAACCGTAAGTATCGCATTCTTGCCTTTGGGTTTCTGTATGACTTTACGGGCAACGCCAACAATACTCGTGTGACTCGTGTTGAGGACGCGGTTAAGGAGGACTGGTTTCAGACAGTAATTCGTCGCAATGATTTCGACCTTATTTTGCTAACCGGACACATTCCAGTTCGTGGATTCAAGGAACTCGATGCTGCAGTGCGAGAAATTCGCAAAGCCAATCCAACAGTTCCCATTCAGGGGTTCGGTGGTCACACACATGTTCGAGACTACCGCAAGTTTGACGACAATGCCGTGGCATTGGAAAGCGGACGATATTTGGAAACAGTGGGTTGGGCGAGTATCAAGTTCGGCGTAAACTCCACGAACTTCAGCCGAAGATACATTGATTTCAACCCTGCTAACTTTGCGTTCCATTCAAACACGTCGTTGAACTACACGGCAAACCATACACTCCCACCGTTTCAAACCAAAAAGGGCCTTGCTGTGTCTCAGATGATTGCCCAAACACGCAGCAATCTGTCGTTAGACAAGCAGTACGCCTATGTTGATCAAGACTACCTCACAGAGTGGGCCCCATTTTCGAGTAACAATAGTTTGTTCCAGCTCGCGGCCACCAAGGCATTCCCGCTATTGAAGGGCAACGTCAGCCGCGATGACAAGCCGCGATACATCATTAGCAACACGGGGAACTTTCGCTACATGCTCTTCAAAGGGCCGTTCACAGAAGACAGCAAGTACATTGTCAGTCCGTACACGAACGACTGGCTATATGCGAAAGACGTGCCAGCTGACATTGCCTCTGAGGTACTTGATCATCTAAATCACGACTACTCCTACATCAAGCGGTCTGAAGGTAATAACTATCTGTTGGACCTCATTGAGTCATCCGCAACGTCTACGATTGATATTGTTACGCCTTCGCCAGCGACTTCATTGTACGTGCCAACCCCAAATGCCAATGCTAGCGCCAATTTCAAGCCTTACGTCGGTTATGTGACTCATGACGACTATGGCACGGACGGCGATGACGTTCCGCACATCCCCTATAAGTCGTACAAAATTCCGAATGCACTTCAAGCAGAGCAAAACGTCAACAACTCCACAGCTACGATTGATGTAATTTTCGTCAGTTTCTTGGAGAAAGACATTATACCCTTCCTTCAGAAGCGAGGCTGGAAAGGCCAGAGCCAGTTCTATGGAGGCAAGTATACTCGTGACTTGATCGAGGAGTATTTTATTATTCAAAATTAGTTTTACTAGTCGTAATAATTAAAGCAAGTATATGTAGGGCTCTTAGCCCTTCGTTGTGGTTATAAGAAAGAGCCTTTAATTTATTATGCTTTGATAGCAGTGTTAATTGCACTCTCTAGTACTTTACAGACAGGTGACATAGCGCAGTCTTGAAGGTAGATTACAGTGAGATGCTTCTTAGTACTGTTCTGTTGTCTGCATCAGTGACGTGGCGAGTGCCACCCACTGCGAGACGCTGTACTTACTCGCAATGCTCTCACATAGCTTGGAGATCTCAGTGAGCTCAGCGTAAACAGCGCTGTTCGCGTCCCAGGGATATGCTTCATGTGTCTCTTCTGGGGTCGGCGGCATAAACCATTCGGGCCGAGCACTAGACAATAAAGCCGCATATGCTGGAGCTATGTGCGTCAGAGTGTGAACGAATAGTGTCTGGCGTAAAGCAGCAGTACGACGCTGCTCATCACGCGCACTATCAACAGGCTCCCAGTTCGAGTTGCAGATTAGCTGCTGCACTAGCAGGCGCTGACGAACTGTGTCTTTAGCATCAACCAACTCAAACGCACGAATGAAGTTGTCATTTGCCTCAGCAGGGGCCTTTGGAGGAGCCAGCGCAAGTAAATCGACGGCATCGTTACGTGAAAGCGGCTTAGACATTGACATTGGCGCAAAGGCATGGCGCGCAATGGCACTTTGAAGTGTTGAAACTCCAAAGTATTGCGTGGCCAAGGATTCTTGCGCCGCAACAAGACCGAGCTCACGGTTGGCTGCCTGAAGCGCCATCTCATCTGCACCAATACTCAAGGCGGATAGTTTGTACAAGCTTGCAAAGAGCCTCCTGGCGTCGACCGAAGATGAGCATTCCAGAGCCTTACCCAGTAGCTCCGTTGAGTGGTGCGTAGCTGGTTCCAAAGTCCAAGCAATCGAGTACAATTTGCGCGATTCCAGGTACAGCTCGATGTGCTCAGCAAGCTCTACATCCGTTGGGGCGAGCTCTTGGACAAGCACAGCTACTTGGCCTCGACTGATACAGACGTCATAAATTGCAGTGGCCAGTGGCTTACCGAACTCGGCGATTAAAGAACGAACTGTCGCAAGTGCATATTTGCGCTCATCACCAGTGCTATCCAGCCAAATACCAACTTCAATAGCAGCTATAGCGCTGAACACCTTGAAGCGTCTGGCAGCCTCAATAGCTTCGTCAGTACGGCCGAGCAGCGCAAGAGCCTGTAGAAATCTGGATGGCTCTGCATCAAGCTGCTCGACTGAGCTGATACCACACAGTAGAGTAGCGGTTTGGCCTAATAGATCTGCATCAGGCGTGTCAACTGCTTCAGCTGCTAGCGTCTCTATAGCAGTGCGGATTGATGTCGTACGAGCCCACTGCGGCATTCCTAGAGAATTGCCATCGCACCCTTGAAGTACAAGCACAAGAGCGCGAGCCAAAGATGAGTCGTTACTGGTCTTTGTCGCAATTAGGTCAATCAGCTCAGGGATTTTGAGGACATGCCCAATGAAAAGGTCATTCAATTTTGTATTATGTTTGGCAGCAAACTCATCCACAACATTGTGACCAACACCCGTATTGTATTGCTGGAACAGAGTCGCTGCAGCGACCACTGCTTGAGCAATTTCACGAACATCGTGTGTAGCACATTGCTCGTGAAGCTTGATGAGCGAGTGCGCCCGCAGCTCCAGGTGCGCTAGTAGGCTGGGTAGCTGTGCTGGCAAAAATGGTGTCTCGGCGACAGCGATCTGTACGGCGAGCTCTTTTGGTGCTACCGGATCCGGGTTGTATTCCCAGGCAGGCCAGCGCGTCAAGTCGAGCGGGTTTTCAGCTGAGCCATCGAAAACGGACTGCTCAAGACGGGCCTTTGTGGTGGACTCCGTGCCACGCTCAGCCTTGAAATGGAAGGAAACAAATCCGACGCTTGTTGATACTGTGAGGGCTGATGCCGAGGTGGTAGAGCTGATTATCCGAAGGTCTTGCTTCAGAGCAACTGATTCTTCCCAACGGCGCTGTCCTGCGGAAGCGCGGCTTGGAGTATCAAGAAATGCTATCACAGTGTCTAGAACGGCACATAGGATGCCGTCAACAACTCTGAGGGCAATGCGATCCGACAGGACACCATGCGGGCTTTCGTACGCTTGCAGGCGCTGCACAGAGACCACATCTAGATCTGGAGATAAAGAGGCAACGACGAAGTAAAGGACATGAGAGTCGTGACGAGGCGCAAAGGTTGCAAGGACGTGAGTGAAAGAGTCCTCCACAGCAACATCATGTACAATCAAAGAGAGCCCCGAATTCGGATACAAAATATTCATGTGCATGTGCAGCATCGCGCCGACCTGGGCTTCTTGGAGAAGTACTGCTGTACCAGATACGCCAACCCTCCACAAGGCGAGATCACCATACATATTCAAAATGTAGAGTTCGCGGTCGCCATTTGCAAGCGTGCGACCTGCTCGCATGCACCTTGTATCTCGTGCGTACGCCCCAATGCTACGGATTCGAGCCAAAATACCACCACCAGGGTGCAGAGGCGTGACACGCACAGCCCGCCGGCCAAGACTGTCACGCAAATAGACCAGATAGAACTTGCCCTCTGAAGTGCCAATTGCAAGCCCAATAGGCGCAAGCAGCTCAATGAATTGAATACGCTCAGGGGTGTCGGATTTTCTGTCAAGAGCCACCTTTGCGTCTGCGTGTGCAACGGCTCCAGAGACAACAGCGCGGCTCACGGACTCCCAGTATGTGATACTACCACTGTCACGGTCAACGGTAACCAAACCAGGCTGGCTTGGCGGCTCGCCAATAGCAGGTGGTACAAACAAAGCACGAACATTGTGATGCGATGGGAGTGGGAACAACAATGTGCTATCATTGCCTCGCTTCCAGACAAGCACACCCTCGTGCGTGACAGCAAGCATATAGTCCGATGCGACATCGTGCTCGAGCCATAGCAACCCTTGCGAACGCTCGGCGTCGCGGGTGAGCGGAGTGAGGACCGCCGTATACTGCGGCGCGTGCGCGATGATCTCGCCCGGGATATCCACGTCTAAGGTCGCATTGCTTTCGTCGGCGCGCACCTCCTCCGGTAGGACCCGTGGCTCTGCACTTTGCTTCGGCAAACCTCGCAGCCTTGTTTTGCTGAAATCCAGGTGCACCTTCGAAAAGTCCATAGAAGCTGTTGATGTGCTTTGTCACGAGGCGCGCGCTTTGAATTAGGGGGTGTCAACAACAGGCAAAAGCAGACGCGATTCGGGTGCAGAGCAAGCTAGTCAAGGGTTAAAGTAATTAGCAATAAATAAGGGAATTAAGACTGTTCTTTTTCGCTGAAGGCGTGAAGTGCGTGATGTGGCAACATAGGATAAAACCATTAGAGGCTCAGTCTAGTTGGTGTTTATTAGGCTCTGGTAATCTCTGCGCGACAGCATGCCTCTCATTTCAGACATATCCGCATGAATTCTTCGAGTGAGATCTCTCCATCATCATCAAGGTCGAACTCGTCGATCATTGCCGCGAGCTCGTCATCAGGAATATTTTCGCCAATGAGCTGAGCAACGCGCTTTAGGTCACCAAAGGTGATGCCATGGGTTTTGCTATCATTGCCCTTGAACACCTCGAATGCACGTCGGATTTCGTACTCAGGATCGCGCTCGGCAAGCCGCCGATACATCTCGGCCTCAAAGTCTTTGAACGAGACATAACGCTGTGAGACTGGGTCAGTCTTCTTTATAATCTCGTTCACTTGCTGCTTCGTTGGCTCGAATCCTAGCGCTTTCATCGCGCACTTTAGCTCGTGGAAATCGATGCGATTGTCCTTATCACTATCGAAGATTCCGAACACTTCGCGCACATTTTCGCGATCTGTATCGCTAACATCGTGCCTAGACTTGTCGCCTGTGTTGAAAAGGCCTCTTGCGCTCGTGGCCATGGTGCTTGAAGATGTTCGTTGTTTGGGGGTGTACGCGACAGGCTTCGCTTCAATGTCGCGATGTGCCAGTCACATGCATCTGCTCTAACCCTGGAGTTCGGACATGAAGAGACATGTTGATCGCAGCTAGTGTTTACGAGGGAAAGCAGCTTTCCGTTGCGTTTCTGGATGGTGGAGAACGCAATCGAGTCTGAAGATCGCCAAGAGCGTCTCGTGAAAGTGATAAAGCGCCTTGAAGCGAAGGTCAGATCTATATGGGAGGACAAGAAAGCGCTTGAGGAGCGCCTTGAGCTAACAATATTAGACAAGGAGCTAGCAGAGGAGCGCTTCTACGCAATGGAGGAGTCGCTCTCCAGTGAATCAGGGAAACGCGCTGAACTTGAAGCTCGCGTTAGCGAGCTCGAAGAGCTTAGGGCCTTAAGCATCGAACTTGAGGAGTCGTACGTTGCGCAAAAGCAGGAGCTAGCAAATGCCATTACAGAGCTCAAGCAAGAGCTTAATGACGCAAACAAGAAGCTCGAGCTTGAGACGAAGGCTTCTGAGATCCGTATAAACGAGCTACGAGCTTCCGCCAGTAGCGCACAAGTGCTTGAAACACTAAGGCAGGATCTGCAGCTCGCAAAAATGCAGCTCGCCGCTTGCAAACTTGATTGTGCCGTGGAGCGCTCAGGACTCTCGGGTGCGCTGGCGTCGATTTTCGAAAAGGAAGCCCCTGCGGGTGTGGATGTCCTTCCCTACATTGACGTTTACAAACTAGACACCTCGCTTCAAGAGACATTTGACAAGTTCAAATATGGTGACATGTCTGCGCAAAAGTTTGCTGGACTAATTGAGCTTAAGGTTCAGGACGCCGAAAAGAGCAATGAGGACGCGGTCGACTGGCTAGCTGCCGTGACGACACTCAGAACTCAGGGACTTTCTTCTTCTATGCACTTCCAGAAACTGCTGAGTCGTTTAAAAGCGCAATTTCCCAAGTCAAAAATCGGCAGTTTACTGAATGGAAGATCAGAATGCTTGGATATTAATGTGATCAATCAAATAGCAGACGAGGCTGAGCGACTCCAGCAGGGCTCACCACCAGACACAGTTTTTCCAGTAATGGAACAGCCTTCAGCGCTTACGGATGCAACAGAGGCATTAAAGCTGAGGGTTAAGTCCCTGGAGACAAAGCTCGCTCAAGCGCGAGAGCTTGCAGATGAGATTGACACGTTGAAGTCGTGGCAGGTCCAGGCGAGCGCACGGGAGAGCCAATTACAACAGCTTCTTGCGGATGCAGAAGAAAAGCAACGGCAAAAAGACCACGAAATTACAAAATTAAGAAGAGCGGAGCTGCCCACGACCATTGACGCTGCTGTCATACAGCAAAAAATGAGCAGTCTGAGCGGAGCTCTTCAGTGGTATAGTCGCATGCAACGCGAGCACATAAGGCTTGATCCGCTTGAGCTGGCCGAGCCTTATCGGGTTTCTGCTTTGACAGGAAATAAGCGAGTCTCTGCTGTGCGGAAGACCGTGCTTGATTTCGACCTAGTTGAAGCTGCCACCGATGGCAAATGGCGACCAAGAACGAGAAGGGCGGCGTTTGTTGCCATGCGCCAAATCGAACAATTGAGCAGTCTCTAACGCTAGGTAGTTATTAGGCCATAAATGTAGCTTAGTTGGAGTTATTTAATTTCGATCCTAGAGAAAGTGTTCCTTGAAACTTCGACAAAGAAATAATAGAGGAATTGATCTTCCGGGAGCACGCCTCAGCAGGACGGAGGTACAGAATCTGAAGGTCAGGTGCATAAGTCGGCGCGGTGAGACATGCGTAGTCACCAGTGAAAAACCACCTACCTGCTTCTGAGCACTTTATGCCGCGAGCAGGTGCTTACATCATAGTGCTTTTACAAACGCGAGACGCGTGTCTCGTGGACGGCTGAAGGCAGAACTTATTGGGGTGCCTTGAGACGGAAATGGCCAAAAACAAGGGCAAACGTCGAAATAAGGCGCAGCAGAACCGTCAAAGTTCACCGTCCAAAAATGCGTCATCCTCAGTGAGTCCGCAGGTCAGCCCGCTGAGCGTAAAAACAGCCGAGGACACTAAAGACATCAGCAGCCAAAAGCCGGAATCAACGACACCGAGCACTGCCGAGACTGAAGCCGAAATTGGAGGCATCAGAAAGGTATCAGCTCGAGTGGCGCAATTTGAGGAAGCAGCGCGGACGGAGTCTCTGCTGAACCACGAGCGACACGAGGTGCCTGAGCCGTTGACGTCGCCGCTGAAACAGCCGGCTGCTCTCACGGAGAACGCCCCCATACTCGGCTCACCAATGAAGGAGACTGCTAAGCTATCTCCCAATGAACAGGATCAGCTTTCGGAAGAGCCCACGATCCCACAGCGGTCTGTTGCACGCGCGGTCGAGCCAGAGAGTGTTGAGACATTCGAGGCAACACGACAGCCCGTAACCGTTGGTAGGCCTGTCATGCTGGAAAATATTGACACATCTCTCAGCTATCCTAGCTTGGATGTGGACCCGGATTCGTACTTTGATAGTCCTGATGATGTTGTCGTGACTGCAGCCACAATGCGCAAAATAGAATCTCCCGACGTATCGCAATCGCCTCTTTTTGGGAACCATAAGTTTAGCGATGACTTCGACTTGGACGGTGCAGGGAAAGGCACCGTACCCTTGAGCAGTGCGCTTGGTCAAACATCTGTTGAGTCTGGAACAATAAAGCAGCCAAATGACGTCGACACCTCTGCAACTGATTCTAGCTCAGCAGACTTCGTTGCAGGCACCCATGATTCGCGAGAAGCCGCTCCTCAGCTCAGCCCAAAGGTGGCTACAGAGCCGGCTAAGCGAGACGAGCATCCGACAGACGACGACAGTGGTAACCAGCATGAGGAGAGCCTCCCCGGAGAGGTTTCACAAAATCCAGTAGAGTCAGAGAGAGCTGACGGTGATGGTCGGATTGTCAATGAAGTGCGCCAGAATGGGTCGCAGGACTCCGCGGTGATTGATCCGCGTCCAGTTGGCTTGGGCTTGAGGTCACCCAAGTATAGTGAGCGTAGACTTTTATCGCCGAATCACAACGCCAATACAGCTTTTGAAGACCGCCTCGGCGATGTGCGGCTACCGCCCCCTACACCTCACTCTGCTCAGTCTTCTCCTGGTGCGTCTCCACGGCCCTATAAATACGAACAGTCACCACTGCCAAAACCAGAACATGCCAGGTCTGAGCCACCGATCATTGGCGTATGCGTGGTCGGGTTCCACCACCAACGTGGCCCAGAGGTAGAATACTGGGTTGGGCCTGATGAGAGTCAAAGCACAATGTGGCCCTATCTCCCGTTTCAAAGCCTGCCTGATGGAAGCCACCAGTTTGAAGAGAATATCACATATTTCATGCTCCTGTATGATCGCGATCGGCACGCTGCTACTTCGCTTACCTTTGATCGGGATGAGGACGGACATATTCGCCAAGGAACGACGGACTTCCGCAACGTAACGACGTTGTTTGCTGTGGCTTGCTCGAGGCAGATTTCGGCGGCAGATCTTACACTCAGCGAGGATGAGGAGTACACGCGAAGCACCGTGCAAAAGAGCGTCGTCGTCATTGCAACAAAGCCGCTATTTGGACCCATAAAAGAGAAACTGACCGTGGTTACACGTAGCTATTTTGCTCAACAGAACTTTGGTGACAGAGCCATTATCGACCACTTTTACCAGAACCTGGTACAAATGCCGCTCTGGACCAACGAGAATGATCTTCATGTAGGAATGAACTTGCAAAAGTGCGTACATGACTTTGGGGCTCAAGTCTTAGTCCTTTTCAAAGCTATGTTGTTGGAGACCAAAATCTTGTTTTACGCGAGCGACACAGACTTGCTGGGTACCACCCAGTTCGCCTTAGTGTCGCTCATTCCGAATCTCATAAACCATCTGGAAGACAGCGGCTCCCCGCTTCTGAGCAGCTACGAGTTAAATTTGCAGCGACCTACGTTCGTTAGCTCCTCGGATCGGCAGTCTTTGCTGAAGTACATGGGACTTCCGTTACAGCTATTTGCTGGAGGAGGGACTTTCAGCCCTTTTGTTCCACTACAACAATTTGATGACCTGAAGCAGCCAGAGACTCAGTATGGCATGATGGGAACGACAAACAAGCTGTTCATGGGCACCGACATCGACTTCGACGTCGTTGTGAATGTTGATACGCATCAAGTTGTTGCGCGAAATGCAGAGGTCGGACCTCTGTTACAGCTTACGGAGCAGGACAAGGTGTTTATCCAAGCTGTGAAAAAAGCAGTGGATAAGGCTTGGGACACTGACGACCGCTGGCAGCCGCAAGCACTTGGATATCTTGGAGGCGAGGACTATATAAGGCACGAATTTGAGGAGTATCTTATGGCATTGCTGGCCAGTGCCAAATTCCAACAATATGATGGTCCTGATCAGCCGTTTGCGGCAAACCCGCTGCAACAGTATGGCACCGCCTGGAGTGAGCGCTGGATGCGCACAAACAATTACCGAATCTCCAGCAAGAATACTGACAAGAGGCTATTTGATCTGGTTGATCCCATTCATCCTGGGGTGAAACTTCAGAAACCATCAGGTATTGAGCGTTTTTTCGGAATCTTCAAGGGTAGCAACTCTAAGCTCGCTGAAGTTCCGCGGAGCTCGTCGACGTCGGTTGCCTCGCAGACATCTAGTAACCCGCATACGCCGTCGCTGGCCTCTGATGAGAAGTTCGCTGAGCAACAGATACCCACAACACCCTCGACGCCGCGTCGCTGGTTCTGGCAATCAGATGTGCGCGACCGCCCCGACCAAACTAGAAATACTCCTCAACCTGCATCTCAAGGAGTGACAGATGAGAAGTCGATTCGTGAGAATGAGGCAAACGAAGACTCTCAGAAATGATATATCGCAGTAGCTGAGCTAACTATTTTCTGTACATTTACATGCCGCCTGCTTTGCTCTCATACAGAATTGTTTTTCAGCATAAGTAACACACGACGCCTCATTCCGGCGCACCGCTGTCACACTCGCTGATCTGCATACTGTGCTGGACCCCAGCGCTTCAGATGCAGCCGGAACCCTTGCCACCCCCACGGCAGGGAACCGGTTAAGGGCAGCGGCTAGCTCTCAAGCCACCTACTATCCTATCCTTCTCACATCTACTTCACCTGTTCAAAAAGCTAGAACCTATCAATGCCCGTGACCTCAGACGCGAACACTGTTACTATTACGGATGCTAAGAATCCGAAGACGCTAATCAAGATTCTGAACTATGGAGCAACTGTAGTCTCATGGGCTGTCGACGGCAAGGAGCAACTTTGGCTTAGCAAAGGCAGCAAGTTGGATGGCTCGCGGGCTGTAAGGGGCGGCATTCCCCTTGTGTTTCCGCGATTTGGTCCTCCGAAGGGCGATCACCCGGCCACAGACAAGCTACCGCAGCACGGATTCGCGCGAAGCACCACGTGGGAGTTTCTAGGAGAGGTTGACGAGAATACGGTTCAATTTGGGCTGGGACCGGAGAATTTGCCGGCTGAGGTGAAGAGTGCCTGGGACTATGACTTCTCGCTCATCTTCACAGTCAAGCTAGCTGGCCCAGAGTCGCTGCACATCAGCCTCGACGTCGTAAACACGGACTCGAAGCCCTTCGACTTCAACGTCTTGTTACACACGTACTACAAGGTTCCAAGCATTGACGACATTGCTGTTCATGGGTTCACGGATCTTGCGTACGTGGACAAGGTCAATGGCAGCCAGGATAAGAAGAGCGGCCAGGCACCTATTACCGTTCAGGAAGAGGTGGATCGCATTTACAAGGATACGCCGAAGACAGCGACGATCGACAACAAAAACAACACGCTGTTCACCATCACAGCGAGTGACTCGCTCAAGGACACTGTCGTTTGGAACCCTTGGGTGGAAAAGTCGAAGGCCATGACGGACTTCGAGCCTAAGGACGGCTTCCGAGAGATGATCTGTGTTGAAAATGGTAGCGTTGCGCAGTTCAACAAGCTGCCTCCTGGCGAAAAGTGGAACGCGGCCCTCGAAATCAAGGCTCACATCTAAATCATTCAGGACTAACACATAAACATTCCAGTAAGGATATGATTATCTAGGGCTTTACTGCAGACTTCAAGTGAGTCAGGTAGCTTATAAGTGAGTCCGCCATCTTGTCGGGAAGAGTCGTATAATCGCTCGTGACAACAACAAACTGCTGCCGCTTATACAACGCCTCATTCAACGCGGACTTACCGTCTTCTAACGTAAGACGTAGAGCCTCAAGCTCTTTGGCTTGCGGGTCGTACAACTGCTTTTGCTCTACTAATCGGCTAAGGCGCTGCAGCACGGCGTGCATGTTCACAATTTCATCTTTGCTAACATCAGCGCTAGTGAATGCGCAATGCTCCTGCGCAATAGTTCTCAATTGCTTAGTGCGTTCCTTGTATTGCGTCTGGCGAAACTCCATCTGTTTGTACTGCAGCCACTGCGCTGTTATGGGCAAATTGAGGTCTGTGGAAACGTTAGTGCTCTGCGTGTCGCCTATGGTATTAACGCTCTTGTTTCTTAAGTTTCTGAGATCCGTAATTAGTGATTCAACACCCATGTTCGTACTACTGCGGGACCTATGGGGTACTTGTTTACAAGGCGCGAAGTACCTAAATAGACAGCTGTTCGTGGGTAAGGGGTATGCGTGTACCGCTGAACTGCAAACTCGAGCATACTTATCATGCCCAATTTCAATATTGATGTTGAGAGCAGCTAATTGCAACTAAAAATTCCACACTTTTGACAGCCTTTGGCCGCCCATCTCGGGTGGCAGTATTGCAACTGGGATGCGGCATGTAAAAAGCTCATAGTCGACTTGTCCCTTCGCAAGTAAGCCGTCGCCCTCCTCTTCTGACTCGGCGAGAGCTGTACCCGAGAGTCCAACAAACTCGAGCCGAATCGACCATGTTGCAGTTAGCTGTTCTGTATCCAGCCTGGGGGTAATATTAGTTAATGTTGGCAAGTAGAGTGAGACTTCTTTGTACCCATAAACCCCTTGGTACTGTCGCGCATAGGTTGTGTAAGTAGATGACACCTCGGAAGTATTCCCTGAGCGCTGGCCCCCCGGTATTGCCGAGTATGGCTCCTCAATAATCTCTTCAAGCTCGAAGTACGCACTCAGGTGTAGGCACGGCCGATGGAACCGCACCTGAGCAGATAAAACATCACCAACACGGATGGCAGGACGCGCCAGGAGAAGGGTGGCAATAGAGGTCTTGTTCCGCGAGATATCAAAACTCACTTTTGTGTATCGTGCTCCGGTCATCACAGCAGAGCTACTACTGCGTCTATTGTTGCGCACATCACCGCTGAGGAGGTTATCAATGAACTGGCCCATATCGACTCCATCATCATTTGCGTGACTCAAATTGGTAGTTCGTGGTGGTAGTGCGTTTCGCGGAGTTCTCAAATCGTACTTTGGAGGTGTTGGTTCGTCTAGGGTCGGCGTGCGCGGAAGTAGACGAAAGGGAAGGAACAATCGTGAGTCCAGAGGCTTTGAGCCAGGATTTAAGCGCTCAAACCCAACAATGAAATTGTAGCTCACATTTAAAGATCGCGAACGATATGTTGGCGGCAAGTCGGGGGGGAGATCAACGCTTAACTGAAATTTTTGACGTTCCTCGAGTAAAAGATCTGTAAAAAGTAGCACTTGGGACGTAGAGAAGATTGGATAGTCGCCTTCGTCTTCGTCAATGTTGTTAATACTGGCGCCTGCGCCACTGCTGCTATTTGACCCACTGTTATTAACAACAAGGTGTCGTAGGCCATCCAATACACCTGCAAAAAGGCCACCGGCACTCGAGGGTACTCCATACTCAATACCACGTCTCCCCAGTATGACACCAGCTTTCCTTGTATCAGCAAACGGCTCGGAGAGGATCATGTCCCCCAAACGGAACGTGCCTTGCACAACCGCATAGCCACTCAACAAGACCGGCGGCTGCTGGCCCGAGTCATTAGGCGCGGGAATAAACTCCACGCTGAGGTTGAGTTGATCTCCTGCGAATACTAGGGGAGTCTCAATTGTTGCCTCAACGTTCATCGCGTGAGGGTGGGAGGGGTGGTGGACTCTGCGATCGTGATTGATTACACACACATTAAGACACTTAAGCGCGCACTAGTAGGACCGAAAATATAACAGAGATTTTTAGAATAAAAGCGACGTTAATTCTTTTAATGCTAGGAGGCGGTTATTTAGAAACGACAGCAGCATTATAGTCTATAAATGGCTAGACGGTCTCTCGCCCCGGTGACCCTCATATTAACCCGAGTACTTAACTCATAGTCATCCGGCCAATCCGCCGATAGATCGAGCCATCGATGCACAGTCTTAGCGTGAGTCTTGCCGTGAACAGCAAATTCATATATGGCGCGTTCGTAGAGGGTCGACGGCGCAGTCCAGGGGTCCTTTTGTGCATGATAGGATACTTTCCCACCACTCTTGCCTAAAATGTCGCCCGTTACAACTTGAGAACAAAGGCCTTTCACGATTTCATAGCCTTCTTTCTGCTGGTTGGTTTGTCGCATATACACAGACTGGAGGAGCTGTCTCGTGAACTTTTGGTAGTCCGCCTCAGGCAGTGGCGCGCTCGCCGAGTATGACAGTCTTTTGATGGCGATTGCAGCAATCTCGGATGACATTCGCGATGGTCCGTTCCAAAAATATAACGCCTCGTAGAGAAGGGAGGTGCCAATGGCATCAGCAACATCTAGCTTGCGGCGATCAGCCGCTTGCAGAATCTCCTCAACCTTACGCGCCACAAACATGTCAAAGGGCATTCTCTTGCCTAGAACCTTTTTCTTACCAACATGAGGAGCCCGCTTCAGATGTTCTGCAATCTTTGCCTTGTGCTGCATGGCCTTCGGGCTTGTTTTGTCTTGGAGCTCACGATAAAGCTCTAGGTGGCAAGCAGCAGAGAGGTAGAGGTATAAAGGGTGGCTCCACGTACTCACGCTCATCAGATCAATGAAAGTATCCTTTGCTTCCTCGAGACGGTCTAACGACAGCAAGAACATTGTGCGATCGAACATTAGCAATCCTTCGACTTGGCGCATTTGGTTAGGACCGCACTCAGGGCTCTCGAGAATGGCCACGCCCTTTGCGAGGTTATCCAGTGTGACCATACGGCCTTCCTGAAGAAGCCACAAAACGCCATTGGGGTAGTAGACGCGCTGTTGCCGCAGCGCGACCATAAGTTGCGACTTTGTATTTTTCAGCTCGCGTGGAGTCATTCTCGCCGTAGTCTTGCAATTAGATCCGGCGTGTCCCGCGTACTTTTCGCTAATCTTGTCTTCATCCTCTTGAGAAAGCTCGATGTCCTTGTATTGCAGTTGGCTGTCAAAGAACATTATCAGCGCAATAAGTGCAAGCGAGCCGTGGATGTTATGGTACATTCTAGACGCATGCCAAAGCATGCTCAGTGCTGTCTCGCGGTCACCGTGTAAACCGACAATAGACAGCAGCTTGGCAATGTTAGGCGGCACCGATGACAAGATTAGATGCAAGAGACCTGAGCAGGCCTCGACGCCACTGCGAACATATTCCTCAATGGTGTCGGCTGGGGTTTCACCGCCAGATGCTGCTTTCTGCGAACGCTGAGTCCGTTCTTTATGGACAGCATGGAACTCAGAAAGATCTACAGCCCCTGCGCCCTTCGATGACAGCTTCGCGCGCTCTGTGTCGTCCTTTTCAGCGGCCTCCACATGCTTTCGAAGCTCCTCCAGAGCTAAGTAGGTCTTGCGAATTTTATAAAGCGCTTTCAAAATTTCAATTTTGCTTTCTGTGAGCAGCATGGAAATGGCGCATAATAGGCTACTCTCGAGCTCTACAAGTTCATACTCTGAGCCAGGACGGAAGCTTGAGGTGACCAGACCCGACGAACGTGCATGATCTTTGGCCTTCGCGGCAGCAGATTCGCTAATTCCTAACGAATGCACGGCCTGATTGATCGCGTCAGCCTCAAAGCTGACGGTTGCCTCGATGAAATGTAGAACACCTGTGGCTATTTTACTGTAGACGCCAGAGTCTGCCATAAGGCGCTGCTTAGCAGCATCTATCTGGCCGTTGAGTACAGTGTCCATGGCAAGCAAAGCCTGCTCAAGACTAACACCCTCTGTCACAATTTCTGAGAGCTCCTCTTTCGTGGTCGCATTATGGGCCTGACGCTTTGGCTTGGAAAATCCGAGAGCCTTGAACATCACAATAAGTTTCGGGGGCCGGTCACGCTAACACGGAGGCTCGTTTCCTGGACGTTACCAAAACGAAGCCACCTATAAGGAGCAGGGGTTCTTAGCCTGACACTCCGGAAGACACAGGGCAAGGGTTTCAAATCCCGCGTCTCGCAAACAAATAGTAAGCAGGCGGCCTCTGCTTGTCGCGTTCGCGGCCCCTGGGACCTGCGACAGCTTGTAAACAACAAACCCGGAAAGCGCGTCATGAACACCCCGCTGCGCAACCGCGTGCCTCTCGGTGACATAACTTCTTCGTCGAATGCAAATGTCCCGCGGCACGCTAGCAGCCAGCCAGCGCTTAAACGAAGCCCTCCCTCACCGTTCTCGCCTGGTCTCAGGGCCACAAGCTCAGCCGAGCTTCGCCGTGTGAGCGGTCCTCGGAAGCGTGTCCTTACCTCGGCGGATGTCGAGCAGCGCCCCCACCTTGAAGCGTTATGGGCCGTCGCCTATCCGCCACGGTCAGCGGCACAGCTCGAGGCAGAGCATGCCCGCCGCCTCCAAGCGGTCATTGACTTTGCCAACGTTGAAAGATCGTACTTGGCATGAGCTACCAGTTCACGCTCATAAATTAAAATCTCCGTTTGGATGTATTGACTTTGAATCCCTACAAGCTTCAGCCCACTTTTTGGCCGCGCTCGCGCAATATTGAAGAACACTAAGGCGTGCACACTGCTGGGGAATCTTGAAAACTTCCAGAATCCCTAGAAAAGAGTATTTAGTTATTTTCTAACGATAATTTAGTATATTGAAGTGCAAAAAATGCAGATGGAGCAAGCAAGCTGTGAACGTCCAAGTGTGCTGCTCAATGACAGGTAATGGAGTATATAAGCTTTGACCCAGAATTTTTGTAAATTTCTATCGGTGGCCTAGTCGGCTGAGTCGCATGACCTCTGGGATTTAGGTAAGCCCGTGTGGCGTAAGGGTAACGCACCACACTTCTATAAGCTTGCAGGGCTACGGAATGTGGGGATTGCGGGTTCGAGTCCCGTCACGGGTGCAACGTTTTTTTGGTCGTAGGCGGTTTTGAGCCAAGCCTAAACGTTTTTTGTTGGACGTTGAATTGGGCTCTCTTTTCCTATGCTACAGATAACCATTGTCTTTAATCCACTGCTCAAACTCCTCGACACTCACAGGAATCGTCTCAACTTTTTTGTCCACAAGCCCAAGTCTGTACAATGTTGACACTTTCAGAGAACGCAGGTAACCAAGCACCTTTTCGTAGTTCAATGCAACTTGCTCGACAGTATGCGCGTCGTCACTGAGGCAAAACTTACCTCCTGAGGCCACTATGAGCTCCGCCACATCACGTCGCGGGTACGGTTCATTCCAGCCCTTCCGCAGCGCAGCCGAGTTAACTTCGAAAAGACAGCCCTCTCGTACACCGGCTTGTACTGCTGACTGAACAAGAGGCCACACGCTGCTCCTCGACAAGTCAAATTCGGGCGAATACAGCCTAATCAAATCAAAGTGAGCAAGCACAGGCGGCCGTAGCCTAGATATAACCTCCTCTAACCTTTGAAAATAAGTCGCGTACATTGATTCAAGACTGCCAGCTTGTGTAAGCGCTTGGTTCCACAATCCTTGATCGTAGTCCAGTGGAAGGTCGCCTGAGTGATGTACAGAACCAATAAACATGTCTGGCTGGTACTTCAACACGAGCTCCTCCATCACACGCAAATACTCATGGCTGATTCCTTCGCCTTCAAATCCGACGAGAATATCGATCTTATCGGCGTACTTTACCTGCATCTCTCGGGCAGATTTGAAGTAAGAGTCAAATGTTGCTGCAAGATCATTTACAGAGGTGTTGCTCGCAAGCTCCTCAGGATAAAGGTGCCTCGCATCGATACGTGGCATGTGCTCCGTCAAGCAAAGGAGTTTTAGCCCTTTGGCTATTGCACAGATAATCATGTCCTCAAGTGCATTTTTCGCATGCTGGCAGAACTGTCCCGAGTGACTGTGGTGTGAGTGCATTTCATGCTAGTGTGACGAAAAAGGGTGTATCCTCTCTAGCAGAAAGGCACTAGCCATTGAAGGTATCACGGATCTAGCCAGACAAAGTCGCGCCGCCGACGCGAGTTATGTATGTTGCCAGCCTCTAAAATCGGCAGCCATGGGTGGTGTCTTGGCAGATAACTAGATGTTCGTAGCTTTTCAATACCTAAGTACTTCGATACGTGGAGACGAGGCATCCGAAGAACGTGTTTTTGGATGTCGCAGAAACCACGAGAAAAAAGTAATATCAATAAGCGCCTGGTCTTCAAAGTCCCCTAAAGCATAACGTAGTAGTGTGCAAGTAGCGGCTGCAATAACAGAAATCCCCAGCATAGCGACCATCACCATGTTGGAATCTTGGAAGCCCCGTGACGCGTCTGCCGGCCATCCTGAATAAAGAGCATAGGTCGACGTAACAGAACCAGTGTTACCAAAACCAGATATAATCGCCGTTGCCATCGCCGACCCAAGGTCCCCATGGTGCTGGTAGAAAATGTTGGCTCCCAAGGACATTGTAATTGGAACTGTCGGGCCCAATCCAAAGCCGCAGAGCAACAACCCGCCCCATCTAGACCATCCGTTCTTCGCAAATGTGCACACAAATAAGCCGCAGATGATAATGAAGCAGCAAATAGAGAAAATAAGAGGACGGCGAGACCTGTATTTATCAGCAAATGGTGTAATGAGCAGGATTCCTCCAAGGTCAAAAAGCCAGATAGGGGCTGTAAGGAGCGAGAGATCTACATCAGACCACTCGGGATTGATGTTTTGCAAAATCACTGTAGAGTAGTTCTCAATTCCAATTCCTGCTCCTACAACACCGAAGTACATGAGTACAAGAGGCCAGAGACGCACATCTAGCATCACTCTGCCTAGGTCTTTCAAAGACCAGCGCCTGTCAGTGTTGATTCGCTCACACATATCGTTAAAATGCAGTTCAGCTTCCTTCTCGTTTAAAGGAAAAATCTTGCTACCTTTCTTGCCGCTCGGACGATCGGGCAGCCACCATAGAAGTGCAATTCCAACAGCGCCAGTGATCACGCCACTAATGATGAAGTTCCACTGGTAGCCTGTCAAATTGTGAACGCCGTCCATCTTTTGGAATGCGGCAGCAAGTAGTCCGGCAACAGCAGCTGAAAGCTGAGCTGCAGTGAAGTAGTATCCGACACGAGTAACAGCTCGCTGGTCTGGATACCATAAAGAGATGTAGTACGTCATTCCGGGCCAAATTCCAGCGCCAGCGACACCATTAAAAAATTGCACTGCAATACCGCCAGCAGCATTTGAAGCTGCCGCTATGCAAGCAGAGGTTACAGCGACGCTAATAACCATACGACTCATCCACGCGTGGGGCTTCACCCGACTCATCACTAGGTTCATTGGCAAGTCAAAAATGATGAATCCAACAGTGCTGAGAGCTGAGGCTGTAGCAACGTCATGCGATGTCATTTTCAGTTTCTGTGGAAGACTATGCCCAACGTCCGAGTTCATAGTAAGCGAGTTTCCATAGACCGCGCCTCCGTAACTAGTCAAGAAGTAAAGCACCCATAACGCCGGGATAATGCGCAAGTCCAGCTTGTGATAAACTCTGTCAAGCGCGCGCTGATGATTGCCTAGGCTCACCGAGCTAGTGGTTTCGTTAGCGCCTTCTTTCAAATCTTCCATTAAAAAGCTACAGATGGAAAAGAAAGCTAGATCTCTAAGGCCTTAAATAGTTATGATTCGTGCTCAACAAATTTGCCCAATCTGAAAAAGCTAACAACTCAGGTCTTGGTTATGATCAGTAATATGGCTATCTTGCAGAGGAGTCGGGGATGACTACGAGTCATCCTTGCCCAAGTAGTGGGTTGTGCATGAGACATCTCCCGCTTAATAGCTCGCAATGATTAGACTTCAATGCATGCTGTACGCAACATTCTGTACTGTCAGCACCGAACGGCACTGCAGGAACCCTTGCATCTTACATACCGCCGCTCCTCTGGCTCCCCAACTTCTGTGAGGATCGCGTGGGCTGAGAAATTTTCTCGATGGGGTTGAAGAGGACTCTCAGCTTCTAGCGCTAGAAATCCCTTGTTGAAAGTGGCACCATATGAACTATAGTGACGCTTTTCTCGGATCGTTCTGCGTCTGCTCCAATAAATCATTCCGTAGCAGCAAGCGCTCGAATGAAACTTTTCTCCGGCGAGGACATTTCGGTTAATATACACGTGCATAGGCATTCGAAGTCATAAAATGAGTCATCGTTGGCGGAATAATGAACTTCGTTGAACTCCTTTGGCGCTTAGAAAATATAGCGGCCAGACGATTCGATTCGATTGCCACTGATAAAGGCTCACTGGATGCTAGCTTAGCTATCTACGGCCATTTCATCTCACCTTTAGCCACTTTAGCACTAGTCTCTAAATCTCCCAAGTTTGTAAAATTTGGGTAGAGCTTTTTCATCGCATCAATCAACTGAGTAGAGTTGGATGCAGCGGCTGCCTGAGCCGTAAAGTCACTGACGTACTTCCGAGTAAAGTCAATCGTTTCAGCGGGAGTGAAGGGGTTGCTTCCATCCGCATTAAGTACGTAGTGTCCAGGAACGACCCTACACGGTCGAAGTTGGCTCGCCTGACACAGAGTCTCATCCCACAGCTTGATTGACTCCGGGGTTTGTGTATCAGCCATCCATACATGTTCATTGGCAGTTATAGTGACTCCTCCCATAACGGTGCTAATTGATGGAACATAAACGAACGTACGGTTTGCTTGTGGACCGAGGACATAAACAGGATGGCCACGGGCGATATCAAACAAGTAGCCGTGTGAGTCAATATCGATAGCCTCAGGAATAACAATGCGCTTTGGAGCATCAGGGCCCATCTGAGGGTCCCACACGCTTTGCTTCAGCTCGTAAGTAGCATTAATTGCCTCAACCGTAGCCTTAGTGGCGACTATCTTTGCATCGGGAAACGAGTCTTGGATGACGTCAAGGCCGAAATAGTAGTCAGGGTCACTGTGGCTAATGTATATCCAGTCAAGGTTGCCCTTTGTAGCCTTTATACGATTGACAAGAACCTCTGCATTCTTAGATTCGAATTGGGCATCAATGAGAACCGTATTTCCTTCAGCTGATAAAATCTCAGAAGCTGTGGTAAAAATGGAGTTGTTGAAGGGGTTGTAGACTTGGAAGCTCAAGTAGGTCGGAGGATTCCCTCGTACCGCGTGAACAGCACTGGCGCAAATGGCAAGGTAACAGATAAGTCTCATGATGAAGAGGGAAGTTCGAGGTGAGTATTTTGGTGCGACAACTGTTGTTTAAATAACATTTTACGGAGGCGCGTGGCTCAGCTAAAGTTGCTACTCCATGCCCCAGGCCTGTCTCTCTAAAGGGCTGCCACGGTACCCTACATGCAACCGCATATGCACTCGTGTAGTCAGCTAAAGGTGCCTCCCCCAAATGCGGCGTGAAGGGAGCTGACTATCGTTTATATGGAGGTAATGTTAGTAGGCCTGGTTAGACATCTGAAACGTCTGTACAGTCTTTCATTACAGCACAGCTTCAGGTGTGCACACCGGCTCCGTAGCGCTTCCAAAGCGAACTTCCTTAGTTGACATGGATCCGTCACTTACACAAACGCACCACACCAGAGATTCATGCCCTAGAGCCGGGCTGCCGTCAACATGTGGCAAAATTAGCCGGGCCCCTCTGAGAGCATGTTTCAGCTCAGCTTCAGCCTCGAAGCAGTATGCGGCGTGTTTGCATGTATTAAGAAATGCTCAAAAAGGACTCCCGGCAGTTTCTAGCCCGGAACTTTCAGATTGCGTCCTCGGTAAAAATAGTCCAGCCAAATGAGAGCACCGCCGGCAGCTATTTGTTCATCAGCCATAAGACTAGCGTAACCCACGTAGCATACACTTTCAGCTTGCTCATTGCAGTTGAGGCGGCTTTGCCCGCGCCTTCGCGGACCCTGCCCGTATGTGGCGTAAAAACCCTGAGCCTGCGTCGCCGCTGGCCCGAGGTCGGCTACCCGACTCCTTGAAGTCTCGCCTAACCGAAGTGAGGGCATTTCTATGTCTTGAAACTTTGAGTATCGTCATGCGTTTGCAAGATTGCTGGTCAGATATACTTGCGGGTTTAATCGAAATGCCGCTCAGTGTTCGCCTAATCTTTCTTCTTATCCGACCACCCCATGACCTCAAAAAGGCCCTGCATGTCCTCTTGGCGTAGCTCAATGCCTTCTTCATCCATGATCTTCTTGAGGTCGAGCATCTTGGTGCGCACCCCTTTATCCATCATGAGCTTTACTTGCTTCATCACGCCCATGTTACCAGCATAACCCTTCTCGCTGAGAGCTTGCGTAGTCTCTTTCAAAGCTTCCATTGCTCGTGGAGAACGAATGAGTTTCCCAATAAGAGGGTTACCCATAAGCCTTTCCATATCCTTTTCATCGAGCCGCGGGAACTCACCAGCTGAGAGCGCGCGACGTTGCAAAGGCTGTACATTTGCTTGCGCTCTCAAGCGGCCTGCGATGGTGAGACGCGTTCTGAGAACAGTTGACCTACCAAACATTTTTGCTCGTGGACCTTACACAAATGTTCGGTATAGCCCAATAGTGTGTGTATGTGTGTATGTGTGTGTGTGTCAGGTGAACGTTGTGACCTCGCTCCCCAGAGTGCTTGTGGCGGCGGCGCTCCTCTCGATCGACTGCGAGTCTATTGCTAAAGAGCAAATATGGAAGTTAGGAAGCATACTTATTGTCAAACGTGCGTAATTATGCTGTGAACTTAGTCTATAGTGTGCACCTTGAAAATTGCGTCACCAATGCTCGATCTCTGTGGCACAAGGTGACTGGTACAGTACACGGGTCCCTCGTTTCAAAATTCATAATGAATGGCTAGGTTTCTAGCGGCCAACTCGAATCAGAACTCACCCGTAAGTTTTCTTTAAATTAAGCACCTGCTCGCGCTGCTCGGCGGGAAGCATTTGGATCTGGTCGTCAGGAATGGTCAAAACCTGTTTTATCATCGTTACCTGTTGTGGATCCATGCCCTCGAAGGGGTCGCGCGGCTTTGAAGGGGCTGGTGGGTCCGCCGGTACTGCCGGCGTAGATGGTGCACTCACCTGCACATTTGTCTGCGCTGTGCCGATGTGCGACGCCTGCATCGCATCTGATACTACCGCGTCGTCGACGAGCCCCATGAGGAACTCTGCCTGCAAGATGGCATATGTGAGATCTGGGTTTGCTTCAAGCATGGACCGAGCTTGAGGAGGATTCGCGTCGATAATTTGCTTCAGCCCTTTCACAACATCAAGCAGCTCCTGCGGCTTGTACTTGGCCAGCGTTAGCGAGATTGCGTCATCTTCTGGCGCTTCGAGGTAGGTGGCCATAGTTGTGGCGGACACCAGCTGCTGCTGCCTCAGTCAGCCATGGCCTCCTCCTCCACCATACCCACGATCGAGCACCACCACAATTACGCTTATAACACAACAAATGATCATCAGGTTCCGCGGTAAAGATGGCAACTACCGTGTAAATGCTGAGCCAACAAGCTCGTTTTTGGAAGTGGTTGCTTCGCTTGGACAGCAGCTACCCAAGCATGAAGGCGCCATCGCCGTGGCGGGAAGCCCTGCTGCGCCAGGTGAAACCGCCACCGAGAAGTGGGCAAGCTCCTTGCTGGACTTGGGCATCAAACACGGAGACATGTTTTACATCTCTTATGATCATGCGGAGTCGCTGCCTGCTCCCTCCGTGGAGGCGCTAGCGACTGACCCTCTCGACGAGCAGCTTGCGCGCACTGACGGCCGCATCCCGCGTGAGCAGACCAAGCTGTGTACGCATGGGCCGAAGGGAATGTGCGAATACTGCCAGCCTTTCGAGCCCTGGGACGAGACGTATCAAAATCAGAAGGGCATAAAGCATGTGTCGCTACACGCGTGGCGTAAAAAGACGAAAGAAGAGGGCGGTTTTCTCGAGGAGCCGCAGTATAGCGTGGACCTCAATTGCACAAATGGTCACAGCCCCTGGCCGAAGGGATTCTGTAGCAAATGCCAGCCCCCTGCAATCACGCTACAGCAGCAGCGCTACCGCATGGTAGACCACGTTGAGTTTGTATCACCAAAAATTGTCGAGCAGCTCATTGAGTTCTGGCGCCAGACAAATTCGCAACGGCTGGGCTTTCTCATCGGCAGATATGCCCCGTACGATGCAGTTCCCTTAGGCGTGAAGGCTGAGGTCCATGCGATTTGGGAGCCTGAGCAGGACGATGGCACGGACACAATGTTTTTAAAACAACTCCCAACACCGGCAGTTCAGCACACTTGCAAATTGCTTGGTTTCGAAGTTCTTGGTGTCATTTTCAGTGACCTCGTGGACCTTGGCGACGGCTCCGGAAAGGTCGTTACAAAGCGCCATTTGAACTCATACTTTCTGAGCTCTCTTGAGGTCCTGTTCGTATCAAGGCTTCAAAATCAATATCCACATGATCTATTTGGCACTCGATTCAGCTCGCGCTTTGTAACATGCTGCGTCTCTGGGAACGAATTTGGCGACATTGACGTTGCGTGCTACCAGGCGTCTGTGCAGGCTGAGGCCATGGCTGCAAGCGATCTCATTGTGGCATCGACGAATCCGTCCGTGATGCGTATTCAAAATCCATCATCAATGCGCTACGTGCCAGACATCTTCTACAAGCGCATCAACGAGTACAAGCTCACCGTGCAAGAAGATGCAAAGCCAGCGTTCCCCGTAGATTACCTGCTGGTCAGTCTGTCTCACGGCTTTGTTGCGTCCGGCGACGTGTCGCACACGTTCACGATCGAGAACCGGCCGGAAATTCGTAGCCAAACGCCAGCTCAGCTAGAGAGCGCACTCGCATTGGCTCAAGGACTCGATGTCTCGAAACTACTTGACTTTCATTTACTGTTGTATCTGATAGATCTCGGGGTTCTACAAAAAGACGAGGAAGCAGTGCTGCAGAAACTTATTGCCGGGGTCCGTGATGCAAACGAACAGACCGTTGCGCAATTGGCAACCCAGCTCGCTTCGGGGCCAGGCTTCAGCACGCTGCGCGCGCTGGCAGCGTGAAAAAAAATTTGCACTAATAATAAATAAAGGTTTTACACTAGATAGGTCTTTCTATAAACGACCCTATGCTGATGAGCGCGGCGACTGCACCGTGCGCGTATGCTCCTCATCGGCTACTGTGTCACTCTCCTCGCTGCGGTTTACCCACCAAAACGCAATGCCTACCAAAATCGCACCAACGACGTACATAAAAGACACATACCTGTGATAGATTGCCACTTCACCCAACATGCTAAGCGGAATGGTTGCACTCAAGCCAACGCTTACGACAAGCGGTGATGTCATGAGCATGGACAGAACCCAACAAAAGTCGCTGATCATTATCGCTGCTGCGTTGAGGCCAAGAAGAAGCCACACGCGCC
Organism: Entelexis tilneyi; assembly: GCA_030566755.1. NCBI lineage: Eukaryota > Fungi > Ascomycota > Dipodascomycetes > Dipodascales > Trichomonascaceae > Entelexis > Entelexis tilneyi. Next base: position 703,266 of record JAKUAT010000001.1, on the reverse strand, counting down.
ATGACGGCGGCAACTCGAACGTCTCGATCTTGGTAGAATTGAGCAACCAAAATGAAGGCAGCAGACCCACAAAGGTGAGAACGCCAACAAACCCAAAGAACAGCTGAGTGTTTAAGTTCGACTCCTCGCCAACCCGCTTCTTGAGAAACGTGGTGTACACGCCGTATAGGAACGCACTGCCCAACGCCAAACAATTCCCAAGCAGCGCACGTGGTGGTGCAGTTATTGCCTGGCTATCCTGGTGCGTAATGAGAACTATGCCAACGATGGACAGAAGCAGCGGCCCCAGTTTAGACATGCTAAACTTCTCAACACCAATGTAAGACCCAATGATGAGGGTAAAGAAAGAAGAGCTGCAGGACAAAATTGAGGCGCTTTGAACAGTAGTGAGCTGGTAACTCATGTTATTCAGAAGATTCGACAGGAACCAAAGCGCGAAGAACACGGCACTCAATCTGAGCGTTTCCCGCGTCGAAAACTTAGAGGGCGACTTCTTGTGTTGCCGCCAGCCAAACGGTAAGTATATCGCCATGAGGCTCGTGTTCAGATAAGTGATCGTGTATGGCTTTCCATAATCATCACTCATCGCATTGACAAAGAAACCACTGGCAACCCACAAGGCCACAACAACGCCAAGTAGACATAGGCCTATGTACCATTGTGACCGCAGCGTAGGTTGCATTGGATGTCGCCTTCCCTGATGTCGTTCTAGGGGTGGCTGCCTAATTATGCACGCGCCAATTCTCTGCAGTGGCTTCATAATCAGCACGCGATCTGTTGGGAGATCGCCGCGCCGAGTACACACCCGCGCTATAGATAACACGCCGGAGCCTCGCGTGACGACGATTTGGACGGCAATAACGACGATATCGCCACAGGCAGAGCGAGATCAATAATATAATTCCTATAAAGGATATAAATAAGGCCTAAAAGTCCCATCGTGTTTGCTTTTGCGCAGACACAGCACGTTGAGCCGCTATGGAGGCGTCATCCAGAGACTGTGGATCTTTACTAGGTGTTTCAGATCCCTCGAGCCACTTTGTCGCCGTCGGCCGTGCCTCGAAGAGCTTGGCCGCATTCACATGACCTTTGAGACTGAGAACCGTAGATTTCGTGAGCTTGAAATTGTTGAGGCGCACAGCGCAGTCAAACAATCCAATGAGTGCGAGACCAGATTTATCTGTGACGGTTGCGAGCTGAAACCAGTGCTGTGCCAGCTCGGCATCGCCGTACCAATTTAGCATGAGATTGCCCAGCGGCACAAAAGAGTCATGAAATCCAAACGTTGCAGCTACTTCTAAGTGCTTCCGCATGGCCGTCCGATCTGTCTCACGCAATTGAGCTAAAAAAAAGTGGCAGTCTGAGACATCTTTCTGGTTGTCCGCGTGTATGCACGCCTGAGTGAAAGCCTCTCGGGCCTTAACTAACTCAGAGGCTTTAAATGCAAGGTGCCCGATGTTTCGGTAACACTCCGTGATCAATCGCGTATCGTCAAGACCGTTAGCGAGCGCAAGCTCGTAAAATTGCTGCGCCTCTGCAGGCCGGCCCATTGTATAGGCAAGATCGCCACTAACCTTAAACGCCAAAGGGAATTTGGCATCCATAAGCTTCTTCAAGAGGTCGCTGCCGCTCGTCATATCCTCTTCAGAGACATTTGGTTGCCGCATACGCGCACCACATAACAAGGCGATTGCGGATGGGTCCCCCATATCGGCCGCCGCCTCAAGCAGGTTCGACTCCGCTTCAGCGGCCTTGCGCGTTGCTATACCCTCTGTCTTACGACAGCTTTCTAGTGCTCGTTTTACGCGGAGCAATACACTCGCATTGTAACGCTTTGGAAACTCAGAGACATCGTAATCCGGCTTTGAGCAGATATCTATCAACTTCTTAACGTCACCGTAGCGCAGAGGTATACGAAACTGGTAAAAATATCGCTGGAGTACCTTCTTCGGATATCCGGCAACCATCGCATACCGACTTCTGCCGCTTGAATTTCTATACTCGCGAGCCCTCCGCGATACGACAAGTGTCGCTTCCAATAATTCTTCATCATGTGACATATGGTCTTGCAACAGTACTGTTATTCACCACTCCGTTTTTGAGTGTCACGCCACATCGGCGGACCGAACGGCCCCCAAACTTCTCGGGAAACACGGTTTCAAGGTGCGAGCGTACAACGGTCTATACGGAGGCGCAAGTATACATGGGAGTGGGGGTGATACTGTCTCCCGTTGACACTACTGGTGGTCGATCATTTGCGGGAGGCTACGACTTTCATGATAAAAAAGTTAAGCAGGCTTTCCTTGACTTTAGATTGAAGCACCTCTTGATTTCTCAAAACTTTGGTGTCCATACAGGCTGGATAGTGCATCTCTTTTCGTATCTTATCTAAGCATGAATATAAGACCTCTCCTTGCCCTATGACATATTCGCACCTCTTATCCGTATGACGAGATGCATAAGGCGTTAGCTTATCCTGCTAAGAGAGCGCAACGTCAATGTAACCGAAAGGTGGCTGTCGACCTGAAGGCTGTTAATTTAAGGAGAGGTTACAGACATTACTTTAGCAGAACGGCGAAAAAATCATTTTTGGATGTATTGTCTACGAGACAGACTACCTGCGAGCTGCGTTTCCTATTGGCTTGGTCCAAGAAAGAGGCATGCGCATCATTGCGCTCACCTACCTATAGGGGTGGATCACCTGCCGTTAAAGGATTGCACCTGAGCCTATTTATTACATAATATGACCCTCGTACCCTATCAAAAAGTGCAGTGGTGCCTTCAATCGCTGCTAAAGCACTAGGAATCCAGAGATGTCTAGTACGAGCATTTATTCATATAGATCTTGTCCTCTTTGCCTGTCCCAACGATTCATTTACGCCGAGCCGCGGCAAAGAAACCACAGACGAATATTTGTCTGGAGGTTAGGGTACGAAGAGCACGCCGGAAGGGCAGGGTTGAGTTCGGGCATCATTTTTCCTTGAATCACAGCTGTGGGCACTCGACGGGCCAACGGACCAACCATTTGAGAACACCGTAAAATCGGCTGTGTACCATGCGCGTCTTTGGTCGCAGTGGACTGGAGAGCGGTGCTCCTAGCCGTGCGAGCACTGTTACTCCGTTGTCTGAAAACAACGCGGACGAAAGCCGAACTAGCCTCAAGGCCGGAGGCGCAGCGACTGGCTACGAAAAGGACGCCATGTCGGATTCTGCGAACACTCTCGACAAGGAAAAATATCCCAACCATAAGCTCGAAAGTGATCCCGACTACTATGGAACCGTTATTCGGACGCAATGGCATCAGCGTTTTTTTGACTCGTTCAAACCGGCCGAGAAAGTTCATATCGACACCACAGGCATGACAGAGGATGAAATTAGGGAGGCTGAAATTGCTGCAGCTCCCATGGCACAGACCTTGTCAAATCGACACATTCAGATGATCGCCATTGGTGGCTCGATCGGTAGCGGTTTGTTTGTAGGTAGTGGCAACTCGTTGGCGCAAGGAGGACCTGGTGGAGTCATCATTGGCTTTGCTATCATTGGAATCATGCTGTATACAATGATGCATTCTCTTGGAGAGGTCGCTGTTCGCTTTCCTGTTCAGGGTTCATTTGCCATGCACACGCGTCGTTTACTCGATGATTCCTGGGGATTTGCAATGAGCTGGAACTATGTTCTACAATGGCTTGTGAGTTTTCCGCTTGAGTTGACTGCCGCCGCGATTGTTTTGAATTATTGGAAAGACGATGACAACGGCGCCACGAGAGTGAACAAGGCTGCTTGGGTTGCCTTGTTTTGGGCTGTCTTCACGGCAGTCGGTCTTACCGGTGCTCGCGCTTATGGCGAGGTCGAATTCATATTGTCAATCATTAAGGTGGTCACTATCATTGGGTTTTGCATATTCGGCATAGTCATAGCCGCAGGCGGCGGTCCCTCGCACCACTACTTTGGAACACACTATTGGTGGGATCCGGGCTCCTTCGCAAACGGATTTAAAGGAGTTGTGAACGTGTTTGTGAATTCGGCGTTTGCGTTTTCTGGTACCGAAATGGCCGCTCTTGCCTCTGCTGAGACGAGAAATGCGCCGAAGGTGCTGCCTAGGGCGGTTAAGCAGGTGTTTTGGCGTATTCTTTTGTTCTACATGGTTTCACTTACCATTGTTTTCTGTCTCGTGCCGTACACTAACCCGCGGCTCGGTACCTCGAGTGATGGCTCTGCTTCGCCGTTTGTCCTCGCTGTGATCTCAGCCGGAGTGTCGGGCCTTCCGTCAGTTATCAATGTGGTGATCTTGTTAGCTGCGCTTTCCGTGGCAGATGCATCAATTTACGGTAGCTCCCGTACGCTTGCCGCGATTGCCAACGCTGGTATGGCCCCGAAAATCTTTGGCTACATTGATCGTGCCGGACGACCACTTGTCGCAATTGCCGTAACCTGCGCATTTGGGTTGATTGGTTTTATTGTTGCCTCACCTAAATACAATGAAGCGTTTGTGTGGATGCAAGCGCTATCAGGCCAGTCGAGCTTGTACACTTGGGCGTCAATTGGACTTAACCATATCATGCTGCGCTCGGCCATGAAGGCCCAGGGCCGTAGCCTTGACGAGCTGTACTACAAATCTGTCTCAGGTCTCATTGGTGCCTACATGACGTTTGGCATCAACATTGCCATTCTGGGGTTACAGATGTGGGTTGCAATTTGGCCTCTTGGAGATTCACCTAGTGCAAGTAACTGGTTCCAGGTGTATCTGTCGCTTCCAATTGTCGTCGTATTCTTTGTTGCCCACAAGCTTTGGTATCGAACGTGGCCGAAGAACCCTAAGACGGTTGATATTGTTACTGGAGCTAGGATCAAGACGGCGGAAGAAATTGAGCGGAGTAATGAGGAAGAGGAGGAGCTGCAGAGAAAGCCCCAACCTGTGCGGTTTTTCATCCGGCTTTACAACTTTTGGTGCTGACTTATTTCGCCTCTTGGACCCCACTCGCTTTATAGCATAGCCAAATATCTTCACAGCTTACAGTATTCTCCCCAGTATCGCCTGGGTTAACATATTTATCATTATTAGCTTTGGGAAATAAGCTGTGATTCTAATCTAGCCTGAGCGAATCTATGTGGATTCAGTTAGTCATCTGGTATTAAGCAAGGACATGACGCTACGTTTGTGAAGGAGCCCGTAGCAGCAGTGAACGCCTTGGCTATTTCTTACATATGCCGTCTCTGGATTATAGCCACGCTATAGTTGGGGCTGGAGCGATTGGTCTAGCTATTGCTGCGCGCCTGAGCCGCGCTGGGTACAGGGTACTGCTGCTTGAGAAGAATACTGATCCTGGAGCTGAGACAAGCAGCCGCAACTCTGAGGTGATCCACGCTGGTTTGTACTATCCCGCAAATTCATTGAAGTCTAAGTTATGTATACGTGGTAAGCAGCTCATCTACGAGGCCCACAATAAACACAAGCTCACCGATGTGAAGCAGTGCGGGAAGTGGATTGTTGCCCAGTCGGAAAAGGAGGCTGAATATTTGCACAAATTAAAGCAGCGCGCGAAGGACACAGGTGTTGCACTTGACTTTGTGCCTTTGCAAAAGGTACGAGAGCTTGAGCCTTCTCTTAAGGCGCCTCTCGCTGTTCTAGACTCACCGACCACGGGAATTCTCAGCGCGCACACACTCATGACCTTCTTCGAGGCATCTCTTCAAGCCCATGGTGCTGATTTGGCTACACATACTACCGTTCAGGCAATTGAGCCTCTCTCAAAGGGATATAAACTGTGCTGTTCGAGTAACGACGAGGAGATTGAGGTAACTGCGGATCATGTTGTTAATGCCGCCGGGCTGTGGGCGCCATGTATAGCTCAAATGCTAGGACTCAATTACACTGCCCACTTTGCGAAAGGGAACTACTTCGCCTACACGCGCGCCAGTCCACGGGTCGACCGGCTTATTTACCCCTGCCCGTCGGACGAAGGATCGCTCGGCACGCACCTTACAATTGATCTTGCCGGATGCATTCGTTTTGGCCCCGATTTCGAGTGGGTAGAAAGCCCAGAAGATTACCACGTCAATTCCGACAGGCTGACAGAGTTCAAGGCGGCGATCTCGCGATATATCAACGTGGATACAGACGCGCTTGTACCGTCGTACAGTGGTATTCGGCCGAAGCTGAACAAAAACACAAATGAGTTTCAGGACTTCATTATCCGATTAGAGCCCCAATTTCCCGGATTTGTTAATCTATTAGGCATTGAGAGCCCTGGCCTTACGGCAAGCATGGCCATCGCGGAGTATGTACACGCTCTGCTTGAGGGAAGCGATAACTTTATCTGTTAAAATCTTAGTCAGTTCCTTGCCCTTGATCATGCATACTGATTCTACCGAGGCCGTGAGGGGCGACTAAACGCAAGAGCATCCGATGCAAAGATGCTCATTACGATCCGCCGAGCAGTAAGCCATGAGCGTATGCGTCACGGGTTTCGTGGACTCACAAGTTTTGCGGAAGCTTTAGCGGCCACGCCTAGTAAAATCTCCATTCTTTATGGCTCTCACTCAGGCAACACTGAGCGGCTTGCGAAGCAGCTAGATGCTGAAGTGAAGTGGCGCCTTGGCAAATCGACACTGCTTGGAAGTACGAGTCTATACAGTTTTGACGATTTGAGTAAACTAGACTCATCGAGCCTTGTTCTCCTACTCACTAGTACCTATGGCGACGGCGGACCGAACGCAAACACACAATTGTTTTGGGACACAGTTTTCAGCCACCGCAATCCTTCTCTAGGCTTTTCCTTTTCCGTGCTTTCGCGCGGATCGTCGCTCTATGGCAAAAACTTTGCTCGCGCAGGGCGCGAGCTTGACGCGCGGCTTGCCGAACTCGGAGCACACCGCGCCGCGCCGCTAGGCATACAGGATAAAATAGGCCTGGATCAAGACGAAGAGTTTTTTAATTGGAAGGAACAAGTCATACAGCATCTAATAGATATGCGCGGGTACGAGGAGCGGCCTTTCAACTACGAGCCAACCTTGCAAGTAAAAGAGGTTGCCGCGCATGACACCGAAAGTGACATTTTTTACCAGGATGCAGGCTCCTCTGGTTTGAAGCCAACTGCCATGGCAGCTCACGCTACTCAGCTTGCGTCTACGTCTCGTCAGTACGTCTTTGCCGAGGCGCAGCTGCCAAGCGATGTTCACTACAAAACGGGAGACTATCTACTTATATGGCCCGAAAACCCTGAGCGAGAAGTAGCAATATTCCTGGATGCTGTTTTTGGCAGCTCGCCGCGACGTGACCACGCTCTGATGGTGGACGACGGAGAGCGCGTGGTGCGAACATCTTACCGCCTCCTTACCAGTCACTCACTGGATATCAACGGCCGCGTTGAACGCGACTTATTGTTGAAATTAGCAAATTTCGCCCCGAACGACGAAGTGCGACAGCGCGCTTTAGCGCTTGTGGGAGACAAGAAGAAGCTACTTAGCGTCACAGCGCAGCAGGGAAATCATAACTTGGCGCGGCTACTGAGATGGCTGAGTCCTGATGAGCCGTGGATTAAGAACTTTCCCGCGTCTGCATTTTTGGATATCCTGCCTCATCTCTTGCCTCGTCGCTACAGCATTTCGTCGTCAAGCATCGAGCAGCCACATGCCGCCACGCTGTCAGCCGTTGTTGAGCGTGATGCGGAAAGCGGCTTTGAGGGTGTGACCACGGGCCAGCTCTCTGCACTGATAGATAAACCCTCCCAAACTATTATGGGAGCTGTGGAGCCGTTGACCTCATTCAGGCCGCCCAGTAATCCGTCAGTGCCGCTGTTAATGTTTGCTATAGGCACTGGGGTGGCACCCTTCCGTGCTTTCGTACGTGAGCGCGCCCTAGTCGGTAGCGACGCCGGACCAACTGTTCTGTTTGCGGGAAGCCGTACGGCAGAGGACCTCATTCACCGGGAGGAGTTTCTGGAATTCGAAGCTGATGCTAACTTTGACTTTCAACTTGTACCGGCATACTCGCGCGTTGAGGAAACGCACCCCGACAAAGGTTACATATTTGAAAAGCTTGCCTCCCATCAGGACCTGATATGGGACCTACTTCAGAAAGGCGCTGAGGTATATATTTGCGGTGACATCCGCAAAATTAGAAGAGGTATCCGCGACGGTATAGCGGCCATTCTTTCCGAAAAGATGGGTTTACCACCTAAGCTTGGCCAGCGCGAGTTCAAAAAATTGAAGCGAGCCGGCCGCATTCATCTAGACTTATGGTGAGCCGGGTTTAATAGATATATGAGCGCTTAGAATCACCAAATTTACGGCTTTAGCGCGCCAAAAAGCGGCAGTGACGAGCTTCACGTGGAGCTGCAAGTAAATGATTATTACTAAGCTTGTAAAGCTGCTGCCAAAGCTAACAGCAGCATCCCGAAACCCAGCTACAACGACGCCAGCACACCACCACCTTACATTCTTGGCATGGGCGAAAAAACGGTGTCTTTGTGGACGCCAATTCTCTATGTGAGCACGCTGGTCATTGCACTTGTTGTATTTTCCAAAGTCTACCGTGCCCGCAAGTTCCAGCGACTCGCAGAGACGCCGCAGTTCTACCCGCAGAACTTCGCGCACGATCTGTTCGTGCAGTTGAAGGCAGAGGAGAAAGTACCTGCCAAGTTGCTCAAGGCTAGTCTTATGGGATGGGCGGCTGAAGACCTTCTGCGCATTCTACGTTTCCGAGAAAATGAACCTATCGTGACTGGCCTGCTTCAGAACGGCATGGTAGGTGAGAGCCTTTTCGAGACGTTTACGGGGTCTAAAACGCTGACGGAGCGCGAGCTGCAGGAGATAGCCGTTGAAGCAGAGGCTTTGCAGCCAGGGTGGGGCGCCGGCGCTCTGCAGGCCGCAACGGAAATCGCTCAGCAGCACGCCGTAAGGCGACGAGTTGGGCAGCTTGACGTCTTCAAGCGCGAGTTTTATGAGATTGTGGGAGCTCCCACCGCGCAGGAGGCAACCAAAGCTAGCTGATTAATTTGTAACACCTACAACGTAAAATCGATAAAATATCGCAGGTTTGTCGCGGTCACACAGCTTTGCGCTTTTGCGTGAGGCCTCATCGATTGCGGGTGAGCTGTTAGCACTACTAATCAAGAGCGAGACGGAATGCATCATGGCAATTTCGCACAAGTGAGTCGCAATGCCTGACAATCTGCAGCCCAACTAACTAAGCATGGCAGACGGTAGCGCGCAGTATGATTCTTCGATGAGCTTCCCGCCCGAACTAAAATTATATGGGGCGATGGCTGTTGGGCGCGGGTTCATGCAAATCCCAGTCCTCCGCGGAGCGCCGATGACGGCTCGCTTTGTCACACCCAATCTGACAAGCGGCAGGACATTGCTGGGACATCATCACTCATGGGGCTCGGGAAATGCTTCAAGCATTCCAAGGCGTTGCGATTGAATAAGCTTGCCACCTCGCAACATATTAAATAGGCAAATTACAGCCGTGGCAGAAGTACTATACCCCTTTGCCCTGGCTACCTTCTTGGCACCCCTGACCCTCTTAGACACCGACAGCCAATCTCAGAGTCCTCAAGGCAATCGCTGGGCTGCGCCGCGCGGCACTCACTGGCTGTGCAGATGATCGATCCCCTTAAAGGAAAAGCAGGCGAGAAAGTTTGAATCGTAGTTTGACAACAAATAACAATGATTTACGTACTAACAGCAGTCTGACAAGTATTGGGGGCAAGCGAACGACGCCAGCCCGCGCGCCGCAGGCAATTTTCCCGGGCGCGTCTTCGGGCTAGGGCTCCTGCAGTTGGATAATTGCAAGACCTCCATCTTATAGAACATGTAAACAGTCCCTAACCCTTACATCCGAAGCATGTAGTCCTAACCGGAAAACCTAACACGCTAAACCATTCATATACAAGCGCTTTCCTGCCGTTTCTTGTGATACGCCGTGTGCAATTCTCCTCACGAGAGGTTCAGACGACGACGCTTTTGTACGTCCCTCTCTGACTCTGTCTAACTTCCCACTTTGCTTGGAGGTGACTCGGAGTGTATTCCGCTCGACCAAGCACCTCCAAATTCACCATTCTCCTTCGTCCTGATGGCTCTTACGTATCTGAAGGAATCCGAAGGGGCTTATCCTTACCGCCTCGTTCCTGGCCACTTTCCCCTTAAACCCATGGCGCCGGCGCGCAAGTACAACATGCGCGCGAATTTTACACCAAACAGTAATGCCGCCACCGAGCCCACAGCTTCAGATACCCAAGTGGGTCAGTCGAGGCTTGTGCCGCAGTACAAACAGCCTCAGCACGGAACGCCAATGCCGACTCTTCCTGGTGCGACGGCACCTATGGCGGCGACGCGCGGTTTGTTTGCATCCACAAACGCGACCCCTGCCGGGCCGCCATTTGCCTCGGACAAATTGCCGTTGTGTAACTGTGGGAGTCGTCGCGTCGAGGTGCTTAACCTGACGCCAGACAAGTTCAGCGCATTTTCCGAACTGATCAGCGCGATCGGTGAACTGGAGCAGGAGCCACAGGTTGACGCCAGTAACAAGGTATTCGTACAATTCTACGATGCACGAGCTGCTCAAAGTTTTGTAGCAGCGGTGCCGACAGTCGCGGTACTCTCAGGCGTTGTCGCTCGACATGTGACCCTTGAGGTGGATGTGGCTGTGCTTATTGACATTCCATGGGGCCATAGTGCTACCTGCGAGAGTCTTCTTCTCCCATTGGAGCGCTACGGAGCTGTGGCTAGTTTAAATCTCGGGAAGCCACTCATCGGTGGCCCTCAGCAGGTTGTTTGTGTTTACAACGACGTCCGTGATGCCGCAAAAGTCTCAAATAAAGTCATCACGGTTGGCGGCGCACGGATGACTGCGCGGTTGCGGTCGGTTTCACACGCTGAGGTGTGCCCGCGCTTGGGCACGAATGGCCGTCAGCAACCCCCGTTCTCTATGCCACTTGGCGCGCTCGATTCCAAGGCTCTCACGCACCCGCGCTCCCACACTCACTCCCTACCCTCTGCATTCGCATCACCAGCATCCTCTATCTCAACGCTTGCGTCGCCTTTCTCAACATCTCGATCGGATATGCCTGGCTCACTCTTCCCATCTATTGACGATCCGTGGCTGGGCGCCCCCAGCCCGTCCAAAAATGGAGCGTCGCATTCAGAGCCCGCTCTGAACCATCTTGGCTCGCAGCCCACTCAGCATCGCCAGCATTCGGCGGACCTGAGTCGCTCGCGTCACATTGCACCAAATGACATTGGTAGCGAACACGCCCTGCCTCACTCCGCTTTGAGAGTATCCCCGGAGCCTATGGTCAGTGAGATCTTTCGCGGTTCGTACGGCGCGATCGGCAGTAGATCAACTAGCAACATTTTCGAAGGTGTGCATGCTGCGGATGCCTTTGGAGGCCCTCCTAAGCACGACTCTGCAATCAATCAAATAAGCCCCCTAAAGCCTGTGGGCACTCCGCCGTCTGGCAGCTCGGTTGACAGCTCAATTTCCGCCTTTGAGCAACCGAATGCCACCCCGCCGCGCGAGGGGAGCGGCATTGGACAAGACATAAACAAAAGCGTGAGCATTCTCAAAAAATTCGCATCCACGGATGGCGCGGTCGCAGCGAAAGATTCAAGACAGACTGAATCAAGTGGAAACGACATTAACCTTGATGCAATTGCACGCGGCGAGGAGTCTCGCACCACCGTGATGCTGCGAAATATACCCAACAAGCTGGACTTCAAGGACCTAAAGCGGTTTTTGGATGCGACAAATCGGTGTGCGTACGACTTTCTGTACCTGCGCTTCGACTTTGTTAACCGCTGCAATGTTGGCTATGCGTTCATTTCGTTCACCAAACCGCGACATGTCGCCGCGTTTGTAAAGGCGCGCGCGGGCATGAAATGGAGTCAGTATGGCTACAACTCGGAAAAAGTAATCGAAATCAAATTTGCTCGCATACAAGGACGCGACAGTCTTATTCAAAAGTTCCGCAACTCTCCTGTGATGAGCCAGGACGCTGCATTCAAGCCTCGCCTCTACTACACGAAGGGGAAGTTGAGCGGCAAGGAAGAGCCCTTCCCTGAACCCACAGACAAGCAAGACTCGTCATGACACCTTGTGTCGTCGTTGATTTAAGAAGAAAAAAAGATGGGTACGTATGCTGCTCTCAGTACCCTCCACTCATTTCGCCTTGTAAAATCGCATTTCTATATCTGTCTGCTTCTTTATACATATGTCATATGCAATCTGTTTTCATTATCACTCATAGTGCGTGTTTCGTCTGATGCTTGTTCTTGAACTATTTAAATAGCTTGTTGGTTTTGCACACTTTCTGTCTGCCGTTGGCTTTTCATTTGGGTTAACATCTCCTCGAGTGTGCTCCGCGGCATGTCGACAAAGTCGTAGGGAACCTGGCTTGCGGAATGAGGCTTTGAGGCAAATGAACGCGACCGGTCCGCTTTTTCAACAAGCCTTAGTTCTGTAGTCTGTAGTGAAGAAAGCTCGTCCCAAGTGAACAGAATCGAGTCTGTTTGCTCGAGCCAGGGATTTATGTCAATAAGCCACGGTCTGGAAGGTGTTCGGTCGCCATTCAGCGGGATGTGGATATCGCACACATAAGATGCGTCCGGGAATTTGCTGCTCACGAGAGAGGTGATATAACTGCTCAGCCTCTCAATGTCCGATCGAGCAGTCTCTAGAAAGTCGTAATAATTCATGTCTCGCTGCGACACCGCAACAAGCTGGCGATCCCTCACAAAACATCGGAACTCTGTAGAAGGATGCAAATTAAACCATTCGCGGAGCACGAGTGTGACTTGAGGTGGAGACAGCTTCAAGTCATGGTTCACGTAGTCGCTGGACTTCAGCAGCATATAAATATCGTTGGCACTTGTGCATCGCATAGTATTGCTCGGTAGCATCCATTTTGAGTCCACAGGGGCGGACCAGTTTAGCTTAGGAGCGACCTCACCGTGGAGCGACGCAATCGTGCGCTCAATAGACTCGTGGAACTCCGTGGGTGGCTCTTTCATAATATCGTTCTCGGTATCTGAATCTGACTCGATTTCCGAGTGTGAATCCTCTTTCAATTCCGTCGCCTTTACAGGCTCTACATCCAAGCTCTCCCACTCGCTATCTGAGCTCGCATGAGGCTCTTCCCGTAGCTTGATGCCATCCGATAACAAATACTCGCGGAATTCCTCAGGCGCCTCAAGAATTCGCGTCCTTGGAGTCAATGACTTGAAAAATTTGTACCAGTTCGCAAACTGGCAGTGCTCTAGCCGGGGGTCTAATTCTTCAGTAGATGCCATAATTGTAGGAGAAAGTGTCAAGCCCGCTGCAAATGGCCCACATACGGCCTTTGACAATGCCAGTCAGTGGCGGTTAGAAGTGACTAAAGGTGTTGTTGGGCACCACCCTATACGTGTAGTTTCAGAAGCGAGACGTCGTGCGCGTAATTGGAGAAAAGCGAATTTGGAACCAGTGACAGGACCCCATCAGACCAAAGTGTAAGTCTATTTATCCACGAGTCTATCACGTCTCTTTGGCCTCTATTTGCTTCTCAGTGAGGGCGGTCCTGTTTTTGGCTGTCCTACTTACGTATTACTAATTTTCATCGCGCTGACACCGCTTCACCACGCGCACCGCGAGCACTACTACTAACCTTTTAGCAACCCGCCGTTTGCGAGCCGTAGTCTGGACCTTTGTAGATGTCAGTGGCTACCGCAGCGCCTATCAACGGCGCAAACAGCACATTCAAAGATAAGGAGAAGCCTGCTGAGGTTCGCAAGTCGAATATCCTCGCTGGCCGCTCTGTCTCAGACGCGATTCGTACATCACTCGGGCCAAAGGGCATGGACAAGATGGTTAAGACAAAGAACGGCGAAGTTCTCATCTCAAACGATGGTCACACGATTTTGCGCGAAATGTCGGTGCTGCACCCTGCGGCCCGCATGCTTGTGGAGCTGAGTGCTGCGCAAGACTCGGAGGCAGGTGACGGTACAACTTCTGTGGTGATCCTGGCTGGTGCGCTTCTTGGTGCTGGTGAGCGCTTGCTGGAGCGCGGTATCCACCCGTCGCTTATTGCTGAAAGCTTCACACGTGCGGCGCGGCGTGCCGTGGAGATCATGCGCGATATGTCCGAAAAGATCGACCTTACCAGCGAGAAGCCACTGGTGCAAGCTGCGGCCACGTCACTGAACTCAAAGATTGTATCACAGTTCAGCGCGAAGCTTGCGCCGATGTGCGTCGACGCCGTATTGCGTGTCGCCAATGCACACGACGTCGACCTGTCTAATATCCGCATGATCAAAAAACTTGGCGGTACGATAGAACATACTGAACTTGTTAATGGTCTTGTGTTGCGTCAGCGTGTTGTTGGCCAGGTCAAGCGCGTCGAAAAGGCACGCATTGGTCTCATCCAGTTTCAGTTGTCGCCGCCGAAACCAGACCTCGAAAATCACGTTGTGGTTAGTGACTATCGCCAGATGGATAAGATCCTGAAAGAGGAGCGCCAGTATCTATTGAACCTCTGCAAGACCATCAAGAAGCACAAGTGCAATGTCGTGCTCATCCAGAAGTCGATTCTGCGTGACGCTGTCAATGACATGTCTCTGCACTTCATGAACAAGCTCGGTATAATGGTTGTGAAAGAGATTGAGCGCGATGAGGTTGAGTTCATTTCGAAGACTTTGGGGTGTCATCCCATCGCTGACATTGACAGCTTTACCGAGGACCGGCTCGGCGGTGCCGAGCTCATCGAGGAGGTTGAACAAGCCGAGGCGCAGATTCTGAAGGTGACTGGGCTAAGGACGCCTGGCGGTACAGATTCGTCTGGTGATGCGCACAAGGACCGTGTTGCCGGATCGGTGCTGCCGACTGCAAACGTGGGATCGACTTGCTCGATCGTATGCCGAGGCACAAACAACCTTGTACTGGATGAAACTGAGCGTTCAATCCATGACGCTCTGTGTGTCATTCGATGCCTCGTTCGAGAGCAGGCTCTCATCGCCGGTGGTGGAGCGGCCGAGATCGAGGTTGCACGAATCCTGACGAAGGAAGCTGATACACTGGGAGGAACCGAGGCAGTGTGCTGGAAGGAGTTTGCCGAGGCTATGGAGGTGATCCCCACGACGCTAGCGGAGAACGCTGGTGTAAACGCTATCAATGCTGTGACAGCCTTGCGCCTAATGCACCAGCAAGGTGAGCGTAACGCAGGCATCTCCATGCGCCGTGGAACGGCAGACATCACAACGGAAAATGTTCTACAGCCTGTTCTTGTTAACACGTCGGCAATTACGCTGGCCGCGGAGTGCGTGAAGAGCATTTTGCGCATTGACGACATCCAGTTTACCAGATGAGTGAATATCTGAGTTAAATGCTCTGTATATACGTTAAGTCATGCCCCGTCGTCTTGTGGGCTCATGAGCTGATGCAGGGAGTTTTAAAAAGAGAGCAGAGATGCTGAAACCGGCATTTCTTCCGACCGTACCCAACCGCCGTATATACAGAAGCCTCCTAGACGTGGCGACTCTTGATCCTATATGCGTGGCGAGTAGGGTTTTATCAATTTACAGCTACCTGCGCTCTTTTTCGTCAGAATGACAAAGACGGGCGCGCACTACTCCGCATCGCCAGAGGGCAGCTGAAGGGAAGCTCAATTCGAGCCATCGGATCTTTCGAGTTTGCCGTATGCCAAATCTATAGGCTGCTCTGCATACTCTGCATACTAAAGCACACAATATCTTCCTTTAGCGGTCTGTGTCTTAAATAAGTTATGCGGTAGATTACTATAGCGTACAAGTTTTCATCCAGGATAAGACTACTGCAGCTTGCTTGCCATGTTAGCTGCAGATTTCCTAGCCCCAAGCTTTGATGCTTTATAGATAGTCACAATCGGCACCCTCTTTCCTATCACCCGAGCAGACAAGAGACGAAAACAGTAGTTAGTTTAACGTCGTCAGTCATGCGCAAGAGACGAACGAAAGCTCCCGCGAATGCGAAGGTAGTGTCGGAGTCTATACAAGCCGAAGAAGCACCAACACAGGAGAAGGTAATCTCGCGATATACGGATCTCATGCAACAGCGCAAAGCTGCACAAAAGCGTCCCAGATTTCAATACACAAAAGAGGGTTTTGTTACCCCGGATGGTGTTGACAAAGTTGAGTCCTCACGACGGCTGTTCTCAAAACTCGACCTAGAGTCAGACTCAGTGAAGACGTCTGCAAGCGAGAGCACGCCCGGTATGTTTGACAGAGACCCGCGTAGTGTAGAAGAAGCAGACATTATCGCAGCAATTTCTCAAAACCCGATGATTTCTGAGGACCTGGGTCATTGCCTTTTACCACCGAAAGCAACCGTCGACGAAACTGTTCGCACAGATGTTTTCCCATATTATCCTGGCACAAACAGAGATGAATACTTTCTTATGGCAGTTGTTATAGACTGCGCAGACTATCACACAACCGCGGCATATCTGGAGGCTGGTGTGATTCAATTCGCAGTGACCCTGTTTAAAAGCAACCCCACTATTGAGATGCGCGTGCTGCTCCTTGTTTTACTGAGATTAGCGGCAAGCTGTTGTAGCCATGCACACTTCCTCTTGAGCGTCCAGAAAGAGATCTTCCCATTTCTTCACGATTGCATTAGAACAGCTCGCTCAAGCCTTGCTACCTTTGATCTCCTTCCAAAGCGTAGACAATTTTCAGACTCTCGCGCATACAGCTCTTTTCTCGCAATAGCCTTTGCTGCACACACAAGACAAACAGACGCTTCGTACGAGTACATGTCAAAAGAGCAGAAAGCCTTCTATGAAAATCATGTCAAACTGATCGTCACGGCTTATGGATCTATTTTTCAGGACCCCAAAAATTATATTTACAAGTTGCCAGCGCACTTAGCACGATATCAGAAAACCTTCCATTTAAGCGATATGGGTGCTGCTATCTTTATTGATCTCGCGCCTCGGGGCTTTTTTGCAAGCTTCATTTCAAGCATGGCCGAAATAAAGTGGGATCGCTGCTTTAACCACTATCTCGCTCATGCCCCATTGACCATTGACACCCTAAAGCTATATCGCCTGCTTCATCAGTCTCCGCTCATCGTTGCTGCCTACCTCGCGTTCCCCTTTTCAATATATCTACGATGCTTCGGATATCTTTCATGGGGATTAGAGACAACGCTCGATAACGAGTTCTTCCGTAATCCTCACAATGCTGCTTCTTACAACCGACCTCGCACACATGTTCCGCTGGATTTTTGTATTGTCTGCGCGGAAACTTTACGCGCATTTTTGGACTTCCCCTCTGTGAGTGCTTCTCCCTCTATGCACGAAGTGAAAGCTTTCTTACGGCAGCCGGTTGTCATTCACGAACTGCTTCGCTTTGTACTTGCAATGCCTAACGTTGTAGACGCCTCGCATGACGCAAGATTACATTTGCTGTATTCCTCAGTTTGGTCGCTTATTCACGCAACATCTTATACGTTTTCTGTGATGCACAACACCCTCGTCGAGTTTGCTTGTGATCGGTCTACGCCTTTTTGTTTGGGCGTGCAAGCAGCTATGTACCTTGCTGCGGCTGCATCATTTGGTGGTGTGAAAATAAGACGTTCAGAAGCTGTTTCTATCTTCTTGAGACTCCTCAAGCAGCTCCAGCTTAGCCGTAACGAGCCTCGTGTAATCATCCGCCGCAGACAAGAGCTTACTCTCCGAATGGCTGCGATCCTGTGTCCCAATTACTTCGGAGCAGGAACCAGCTTGGAGAAAGAGCTCAATGCGCAAGCTGAGCTGATAGGCCTGAACAACGGGTTCGGCACATACTTCGATACTTCAGCATCGGGTCCTATGCAACGCATTTTTACGGAATACGAATTCCGACCCGAGAAAATAAATAACCCAGCATTATAGCAAGATTCTCAAAAACATGTTGATCCAGAGCCATTCAATGTCTCAACAATTCAACATAATCAGAAAGCATTCTTGATATGAGTGGTCGCTACGATCTACAGCCTCTTGACTGCTGTCTTGCTAACAACATAAGAAAGCCCTGAGAGGACAGTTGTGCCGGTCACAAAAAATGCCATTCCTGTTTGAATGCCAGCCGGAACGACAGGAAACACAGGCAGCGCGAGACAAACTCCAAGGTAGATCATCTGAAAAAATGTATTCCATTTTGAAATGGTGGTTGGCTCCACCTTGACACTAGGCAATCCCATGTCCCAGAATCTCAGAAAGGTTTTGGGAGGCGGCAAAGTTCGGTATCGAACAACCAACGCGCTCACGGCCAGGAGCAGGTCGCGGCCCAAGATTGTGATCCCGCACCACCACGGCACCGCGCCAGAGTAGGTCAGGCATGATGCTAGCGTAACCATGAGCGCCTTGTCTGCTGCTGGGTCAGCTATGCTTCCAAAAATCGTCTGCTTATTGTACCGGCGGGCAATATAACCGTCAATGAAGTCCGTGACGCACGCATACGCCATTAGACCTAAAGCTTGAGGGTACGCGTGCTTTACAATAAGATATCCGAGACACGGTGCTGCCGCAAGCCTAGTTATGGTAAGAACGTTTGGCAACGTCCATATTTGTTCTCTCTTCTGTCTTACTTCTGGTCGCGTCGGCTGCGAGGAGAGAGTCCTTCTCAACAGCAGAGGCTTAGCGTGAGCCAACACAGGCAAAAAACGCTTCCCAGGAAGCCGCAGTCCTGCAAATGGAATCTCTGGAATTCGCAGCATTGTCGATCTCCTGCTCCGCAACAGCCTCGGCGATGTCACACAGCTGTCGCAGCCATACTACAGGGTAGCTAGTAACAAGATACTGTTAGTCACTTTTTGACGTAAGCAAAACTTTGGCCGGTGAACCCGCCGTTATTTTAAGCTATGATGAGACAGTATAGCGTATATGTGGCGTACCACCCTTCCTTAGAGTCGCAACCAGGCCTTGACTGGAGATTGAGGTTAAATGATTTTGATATCGATACGAATTAGATAAATAATTTTAGTGTAGAAGGGTTGGTCAAGTCTTTGCAAAACTGCTCTCCGTTATTCCAGATTCCTGGCACATCGAGAAAAACTTGGACTCCTTCTGATCGAACAAGGCCTTTGGAGCTCCCATCTCTAAAATCTCGCCATTCTCCATGACGAGGACCTTGTCGTAGTTGATGATAGTCTGCAGGCGATGAGCAATGCACATGATTGTACACTGATCAAACTCTTTCATGATTGTGTTTTGGATCATTTTGTCAGTCTCATAATCAACCGTGGCGGTAGCCTCATCCAGAACAATGATCTTGGCGTTGCGAACAAGCGCTCGAGCCAGCGTCAACAATTGACGCTCGCCAAGGCTGAAGTTGCTTCCATCGCTGTCAATTTTCGTCTCGAGGTGGAACTTGTGAGCTTTGCTAACAACACCGCTACTCTCAAACTCATCACGACGGATGACACCCGAGCGACGGAGGGCATCCCACAGCTCTGTGTCCGTGTGAGAGTTAAACGGATCAAGATTTGAACGAATCGTTCCTCTAAAAAGAACTGGCTCCTGGGGAATGATAGACAGTTTGGTGCGAAGATCCTCAAGTCCAATAGTGGAGATATCCACATCGTCAATCACTATGCGACCACCGCTGAGTTCCGTGACACGGAACAGAGCCGAGAGTAGAGTGGATTTGCCTGCACCTGTGCGCCCACAGATGCCAACTTTCTCACCGCCTTTCACATCTAGGGTGACATTATTCAGTACCACAGGCAGCTCAGGACGGTATCTCAAAGAGGCATTTTCTAGCCTGATTCTTCCTACCTGGGGCCACGTGGGCGGCGGCGCCGTATCCTCAATGTGATACGGTGCCTCCTGTGGCAATGAGTATGCAAGCTCGTGGAGACGCTCAACTGAATTCATCTGGTTCTCAAGCTCGGCAAGCATCGGAAGTAGCATTACTACTGACATTGAGACACTCGGAAGCAATGTCATGACGTTTCCAATCTTCGAAGCATCCAGACCAAACACCTGATAAACGCCAAGCATCTGAACAATGAAAGAGACCATCAAAGTTGCAAGAGCCATACGAAGAGACAACCAATATTGGCTTGCAAGATTGATTTGAAAGCTTACATTCATGTTGTCAATTCGCTTATCAAGTTCATCCGCGAATTGCTGCGTGCGTCCGTAGCTCAATATCACGGAAATCCCGCTGATAGTTTCAGTCACAAGGGTGAACATCGAGCTCCGGAAGACAGAGTTGATGCGCTTCAGTTCTCGAGCCGATGTACGATAGTAGTTCATCAACACAAAGCCAATTACGATAATTGGAACTAACGCAAGAATGGCCCAAGGAACGTATACAAACACGACAATAATCGAAGCTAAGAGCATGCTTGCAGAGAACAAAGTCATTCGAAGCTGCATGAAAAGCTGCGTATCGAGGTTAGCTGTATCATCAGTGAATCGGTTGATGATTCTCCCCAGCGGTGTAGAATCGAAGTACCACATGGGAGCTCTGTAGATTGTCTCGATTGCGCGGTTGTGCAGCTTTGAGGATGAGTTGAAGCAAAATATGCAAATGCTGACTGCCATTCCGACAAAAAAAACCGCACGCAAGAAAACAATGAGACAGTAGATACCAATGAAAAAACCATTGGAATGGTGATACTTTCCAGAAGTCCAAAATTGCAGAAACACTGACTGCATTACCTGTGATGTAGCAACACACGCTTGGATTAGAAGGATGACAGGTACGAAAAAAATCCCAATTTTCGCCCCTGAGCTGAGGTACTTTTTCAGTACGTCTCCTTTTACAGTACCTCGCGCTCTGACCTCCTCGGTCATAAGCTTTCCGGTGATAGCCCCATCATTGGGCTCCCTCGACATCTGTAGCTTCAGCTCATTGGTCTTGATCGAGGCAGCATCAGAAATACCTTTCACTTCATTTTTGGCATCAAAGTACGCCCTATCCTCGTCAAAATCTTCCGCCAGGGTTCGACGTTGCTCAACCTCCTCGTTGAATACCTGCTCTCGGACATGCTTGAGATTTGAATCAGTTTTGAAATGGTCTTCCTCAAGCCCATTTGCGCCCACATCAAGTGCCTCCACATACATACGTTTGAATTCTTGTTCGCGATCTAACAGATCTTTTAAGGTTCCCACCTTAGCATGGCCGTCACCAGTCATATATATGACCTGATCAGCGTCCGCGAGCAATTTCCAGTTATGCGTGACCATGATGCGCGTGCTTTGCTTGAGCATACCTTTAATGCACTTGTTGAAGATGTGGTTCGCTACTTTACCATCAACAGCGCTCAGTACATCGTCGAGTAAAACCACATCGCCCCCGGCGTAGACACAGCGAGCAAGTGCAATCCGAGCCTTCTGGCCGCCACTAAGCGTGATGCCGCGTTCACCTACTTCAGCGAAATCACGTCCGCTGAAGTTCTCAAAGTCGGATTCAAGGTTACAAACATGGACTGTTTTCGCATAGCGTTTATCATTGTATTCACGCCCAAACAAGATATTGTCCCGAATTGTCGCATTTTGTGACCACGTAGACATCACAGTGACAACCTCGCCACCGACAGCTACACTTCCAGAGAGTTTGGAAACTAAGCCACAGATGCTACTTAGCAATGTCGTCTTCCCGCAGCCAATTGATCCTACTACCATAATCAGCTGCTTTGGCTTGATGTCGATGTTGATGTCCATAAGACCTGGAAAACTCTTGGCTCCAGCTCGCTGAAGCGCAAGGCTTTCATGTTCTTGGTCATCCCGTTCCTGCCTTTTCTCCTTCTCATCTTCGTAATCGTTAATGGCACTTCCCGTAGGCCGAACAATCATCGCCCCGGGAGCATCCATTTCCTCTTGGATCCTCGCAGTGCGTTTGTAGAACCGCAGCTTTCTGCGCCACCTTGTCTTTTGTGCTGGAGTCTGTTCCTCGAGGTCCCATTTGAATGCGCCGCTTCTGATCTGCACAGCGCCCGCATCCACGCCTTCATACTCGATATAAGAGGGCTCTTCTGGAGCACGGAAGAATTCTTCCAACCGCTGCATTGAAGTCCAAGCATCTGCATGGCTTGTGATTCCAGAACTAAACATCATGCTTAGTGGGACAAACAGTTGAAACAGAGTTAGAGATGGGAACGCAACCGCTGCATTCAAGCCTTTGCCTAAAATAATTCGAACAGCAAATGAAAGAATACCGCCAAATTGAGGGACACTCGTGAGCGTGGCATCAACAAGGCCTTCTATCATGCCGAGCTTTTTCAGGTAGTTGGTTTCTTGTAGACGTGCTTTTGCCACCATCTTGACGAAGCTGTTCTCCCATCCATAAAACTTTATAACACGCATGTTCTCAACTGTTTCACGTACTGTTGCAATGCGCGAGTCTGCGAATGGAAGCGAGCGCCGCCGGAGCATTGTAATTATGCGCGACACGCCAAGATTGACCACTATCCCTAACAGCACAAGTCCCGCTCCAGGAAGAGCGGAAACGCCAAGATTGTGGATCAAAACCGCAATCATCCCGCCGAACGCCGGCCCAAACATAAGAATCATCGCTGTCCACCGCGCCGCCATGTAAATACGGTTGGTGTCGGTCGTAATCACACTTGTTACTTTGCTTGCCGGATATTGTTGTCGACCAAGAGGACTTAACCGAGTTAGTTTGTGATAAATTGCGGATATGAGCATAGTTCGCGAGATCTCGGCCACATAACGCGACCTATAACCGTACCAAACAACAAAAAACTGAAAAGCTAGTTGAACGAGAGTGGCTCCTACTGCAAATGCAACTCCATGACCCCTACTGTCGGTCTTGCCCGTGTAAATGTCATTGACGGCCTCAATAAGGGATCGGCTCATCAGCGACATGCCGATCTCGCCAGCAATGAAAAACGCCGCCGCACCGACCCCAGCAATGAAAATCCAGCGGATTGCATACATCATTGCCCAGAATTCTGCGTAGGCCATTCGTTTTCCGTTTGCCTTATACTGCTCCAATTTTTTGTGGTAGTCGCGCATGCGCAACTCGTTTCGCTCGTCGTCAGAGACGAGCCAGACATCATTGATTTCTAGGATGCGGTTGTAGCCCGTGTGAAGAAGTGGAGTCACCCATGCCCATGTTAGAAGCGAGAGAGGATTCCTGTACGACTTTGGAGAGCTTTGTCGTTCAAACGGAACAGGTTTCACTTTGGGTCGCAAAAGAGTGCGAGTGAGCCAGTTGTGTGGCCTGACGATAACGGGAGCGCTTGAGTTTTCCATGTGCACGATCTTGAATCCATTTTCATCGGTCTCTTCCTCTACTTTGCTGCCCAACCCATCCATAAATGATGGACTAGAACCTGAGACTCGAGAGCCTTCCGACGAGGCGGCAATATCTTTCTTGTCTTGAAGGTCCGCCGCCATAGTCAATCGCCATTACCAGCTGTGCTTCTTAACAACCCACGTTTTGAGATGATGGATGATAGGGAAACTGATATCTTCCCATGCAAGCTCTCGTCAGCGAGCGTCAAAGTGGTGCAGCAATGTGTTAGGGTTATGCGAGTAGAGCCGCTCGGTCCTAGGCCTCTGTCCAGCGATAAGATAGTTTTTTGAGACCCTTCAGGAGAAAAGGAATAAAAAACGACATGTGCTTTGGATTCAGCGGTAGTTATAAAGAACACTGGAGCGAATGATCGCAATTGGCCACCCACATGGGTATCTGGCCTAGTGCGCCTCGAGTATCTCCATCACGCTTAGCGCTTACGAAATCCTAATCTGATATGCCCCCCTTCGCATTGGGCGTACGGCTCAACCATCCGATCACCGATTAATGGAGCGATCATAGGCCAATCTATCGATGTCCATTGCTTTCCAAGTGAAGCTTACACCCTTAGACTTTCAGGTACCTTTGTTGACTATTTTAAAAGGTTTAACAGCTAATGTGATAACCGAAACCCATACCCGGTCAATAATACATCTAATGCTATGATGATACTATCAGGGCCAGCGTAAGTGCCGTTGGTGTTGGTAAATCTGCCATTTCACAAGTAGATTTGAGCCGCTTTTTAAATAGAAGGAGACGATGGGGAGCCACTGATGCCAGCCTTGGCTAATAGATAATAGTGCGACAGAGTGTCAGTTGTGCACCTTATTTGACTTGTGCAACCTCGTTTCATATGTTCCTCATCTTGTTATTGGTGCCATCTCCATTGGCCCAAGTGGCAATGAGCGTCTTTAGCGCCGTGACGCGAACGTCTGCAGCTGTGGCCTGCACTGCGAGTTCCAGCAAGCTGGGAATTATGGCGCTCAAATGATACTCAATTGCCGCCGAGGACTCTGGCAGTGAATCGCAAAGCGATTGCAAAGCAACGGCTTGGACACGACCTGATCTAACTGGTATTCAACCAATTCTAGAACATGAATGTCTCACTTCGTAAAATAAACTGGTTAAGAGCGGGTTCGCTCATTGTGGCAACTTTTATGGACAAACGAATAAGTGAAGCACCAAGGCTCGGTGGTATGCGGCATACCGAATGTGGAAACGAGTGCCTGGGCAAAGGGCACAGTTTGTGGGGCCAAAATGAATTGACTGATTGCCCGCGCAAAGTCAGTTCATCGCGCTTTTTTCTGTTTCAGAAATGCTTCAGACTGAATGGTGGGAAAAGTGGTCTCCGGCAAATGTAACTCTAGATGACTCGGTTCCGAGCGAGGCGTGGAAAATTTGCGTTATT
Source organism: Entelexis tilneyi (assembly GCA_030566755.1). NCBI lineage: Eukaryota > Fungi > Ascomycota > Dipodascomycetes > Dipodascales > Trichomonascaceae > Entelexis > Entelexis tilneyi. The sequence continues at coordinate 678,596 of JAKUAT010000001.1, read as the reverse complement.
CAGGGCGTTTACTTTGGCGAAAGTGAGTATAATGGTCAACTGGGCGCACGCATCTCATCGATTTTTGTCATATTTGTTACCAGCCTCTTCGTGACAGTCTTGCCTATCGTCGCGAGGAAGTGGAAAATTCCTGAAATGTGTTACATGACAGCCAAAATGTTTGGCAGCGGTGTTATCATTGCGACTGCCTTTATTCATCTCATGGATCCAGCATACACTGCTATTGGACCTAACTCATGTGTTGGAATGACGGGTGCATGGACCAGTTATACCTGGTGCGCAGCACTGATTATGTGTGGGGCTGTCTTGACCTTTCTGGTAGATATCTACTGTGGCGTAGTTGCCGCTAGAAACTCTAGCTCAACGGGAGACACGCAACTAGGTGCTTCCTCAACTGATATCTCAGCGCTTCCCCCCAAACCTACCATTGAGTCTCACCGCATCTCCAAGGAGAGGCGCGTAGAGTCGTATGAAAACATGACATCAGAGTTAGTGGAAGCTGAAAAAGCCAATGAAAACGAGCAGTTCGAGACTCAATTTTACGGATTCCTGATCTTGGAATTTGGTATCATCCTTCACTCAGTCATGATAGGACTTTCATTAGGCACTACTGGGAATTTTGAGACACTCTATGCCGCCATCGCATTCCATCAAGCCTTCGAAGGCCTTGGAATAGGCGCGCGACTGTCCTCTATTCCATTTCCTGTGAAGAAGAAATGGATCGCGTACGCCTTATGCGTCTTGTACGCGCTAACAACACCAATTGCGATTGCAGTAGGCCTTGGATTGCAGTCCTCTTACAGAGAGAATGGGTACGCTTCCCTTGTGGTTAGTGGTATATTGGACTCGCTCGCAGCGGGGGTCCTGCTGTATACATGCTTTGTTGAGCTGCTCGCACGCGACTTCATCTTTGTTAGGGCTAGGCCGACATTGAGGACGTTGAACGTGCAGATCATAGCACTTCTTACAGGACTAAGTGTAATGGCGCTCATTGGAAAGTGGGCGTAAATGGATATGTAAGTTGTTTAAAAAGGTTGCATTACATCGCGAAATAAATTAGGCTGAAGGCTTTCGAGTAACATTAATACGACAGTCCCTCTATGTCATCGTCATCTTCGATGCTTGAGGGGACTTCGATGGACCTTAAAGAGCCATCCAGGTTCTCCAAAAAGTCGATAGGGGACCCAAACTTTACCGCGTCCAGCGTGGCAAAGTGCTCTTGCGAGAATTCCATGCCAACTAGTGCCAAGTAGATATCCTGAAAGCTGCTTATAAGGGTATGAATACCAAGCTGGAACCCCACGTCAGGTCTTCCACGATGCGTTGGCGGGGCGGCCGCGTACTCTGGGAAATTTTCTGCAGTAACACACTGAGCGAAATCAATAAGCCGAACTGAAATGTCGGTTTTTCGTGTCTCAACTTGGTCATAAACAAGTAGTAGACTCGCGCCATACAAGCGATAATCATACAGTTCATCAATGATCTTTTGCAGCTGACCGAAGCGGCGCAGTAGCTTTGAGATGTGGCGGATAACAGACCATGCCGAGCCGTCATACAAAAATCGCATCAAACACAGCTGGAATTGCTTGAGTCCACGAATGTTGCGCCCAAAATACTTGTCACGGAAGAAAGCTTCGCTGGACCTAAGACTTGAGACAAGCATTCCACATATACGGACCCCAAGCTTTCTGGACGTCGTCGCACGACATTTCGCAATCTGGGACTGTTTCTTCCTCAAAGGCGCGTCAACGCCGTATTGCCGAGTACCCATTTTCAGGTCCAAAACACACGGCTTCTTGCGCGTGTGTGTCAAGTCCTCAAGGAGGATGAAGCGCTCAGTCTTAGTATACATGGAAGATGGAGGCAAAGAGGGCTGAGCTGCCTGCGAGGCCGGACTAGCCGGTGTAGCTGGGGACGCAGGAGAGTTACTTCCTGAGGGTGCGTCCGGTAACCTCGGAAGATCGGCCTCTGACGCAGTGCGAGACAGAGCATTGAGCTCGTTCAGACGCATGAAAAGGCGGTCATCAGAACGGCTAAGCTTGTTATCACGCTGTACGCCTGCCCGTTCCTGACGTTCTGGAGCAAAAACCTCCTTAAGCACCAGGTCTTTGAGATCTCTGTTGACTGTGGTCGAACCTCTGCTGTTTGCCTCATCATCAATAGCCCCCCAAGTGACCATGGAAGGCCGCTGGTCATTCAAATTGAATGACCCGCGAGGCCCTATGTCGTTAGGAGATACTTTTGACGATCGCCTTTTGCCTGAGCCTTGTTGCCCCAATGCGACGTCGCGCTGGCACAGTGATCGCATTGACCGTGGCAGAATATGCACATTGTCATCGAGCAAAACCTCACTATAGCTTGAAAGCGCTGATTGCGATTTTGCCCGGGGCAAAGACGTCCCGTTTGAAAGCTTTGCGTCACTTTCACTTGGCGCATTGTCTATGACGCTCTTTGGCAGGACACTATGTCTAACATTGAGCACACCGATATACTTCGGCATGAAGCTCAGCAGGTTCTGGTGGTACTTTTCAATAGTTTCATAGAACATGTTTTCACGATTGTGTAGAGTTTTGCAGACGGCGCGGTGGGAAAATCGAAAAATGGCAGTATGCCCACCGACCTTGTGCTTGAACGGTTTCAATTCGACGCTGAGAGGGTACTTTGTGTCTTCCGAATCGGAATCATCTCTATCGGTTCCGCTCGAGGAATCCACTGCAGCGCTGTCTTCCTCATCCTCTGACTCTCCCTCTCCAATGGGGACCGACTGATGGGGCACATACGTTGCCTCACTAACGGCCTCTGCGCGACCCTTGCTGAATCGGTTTGTACTCGGTTCGCAGCTCTTATTGCTTCTGGAGCAGCCAAAGCTTGATTGCCGAGACTTGAGAACACTCGGTTCGCTAACTTCTGATTTAATATCAGGTACGTCAGGAGATTCATCAACCACAACGACCGCCTCCTCCTCAAGATTCCCGAGCCCTACTCGAGAGACGTCAGGAAGATCCGCGGAGCTTGAACGGTCACGAGCAATACAAGTGGCTCGCTTTGGTGCCAAAGTCTCTACTGTGGCGCTTGATTTGTCCTGATCGCCCTGAAATACACGAAGCGACTGGCTCGCTTTACGTGCTCGCGAGACATCTACGTCATGCATTCGTGGAGCGGCAATTAAGGCATTGATTTAGTCTATGGTATCAAGAACGAACCACAACAATAGCGATTGGTACCTTAGACGACTCCAATCCAGGCTGCGGCGTCTCTATAGCGCCTTAATATAGTTCGGCACTGTTGAATGAAGATGGACTGATGGAATGACAAAGCATATCGTATACGGCGGGGCAAAGCCTCCCCGCTCTCGAGTGGGTAACACGGGAAACGGGTACGCCGCGACCCAACGAACAAAATCCGGGAGGGAGGGTATAGTTTTTGACACACAGTTTGAGGTGAAATAAATAATTGACAAGCCCTTCTGTAAAATTTAAATAGTCTCAAAATCATATTGAGGTGTCGAGGTAAACTTCTGTTATCACCACGTGTGTCAACACTCCGCACGTGCATTAGAGCTAACATCAGCACGTGCGGACCAACTACATTCGCGCCGGCCGGATCCGTGCTCTTTAGCGGCAAGGTGCACTGTGCATCGTCATGGGCCGATTCTGGGTATCCAGCGAAGCAATCGCGAATGACTATCCCGCTAAAAAAAGTTGGCCAAATCGTCGCCACCGGATTCACTTAGCAACATAGTGTAGCATGACGTAAAAGCCCTATATGGTGACTGCGCAGCTGAAAAATTTGCTGCCAACCGACTCACGAGGCCTGCTGACTGAGTGGAGGCAATGCACATTGTGAATAAGTGTAGTGTAAATCGATCTAACGAACCGTATTGTGGAAAATGCAGAACGACGCCGGTGTCAACGTCGAGCTTTTCGTGCCTCGCAAGTGCTCCGCCACTGGCCGCCTCATCAAGCCTAAGGACCAGTCTGCTGTCCAGATCAACGTTGCCAAGCTTGATGCTAACGGACATGCCATCGCTGACGACAACCACACCTACGTCCTCAGCGGTTTCGTGCGCCAGAAGGCTGAGGCTGATGATTCGCTGAACCGTCTCACTCAGGAGGATGGCATCATCAGCGGTGTCTTCTCTTACCAGCGCTAAGTGCTATGGTTTGGGTTCATTTGAGCGACATCCAAATCTCCAACGATGATGCTAGCATCTCATCAAACAAAGTTTTTATTAGTTCCTTCACCTCAACTCTGGGACATGTTTATGCCTAATAGTATAAATAAAATGCTTAAGTCTTTTCTATGTTGCCGACGACAGACTGTTTAGCAGTAATGTCGGGCTTTTTGCAAATGCGCTGAGTACTTCGTTAATGCCGCATGTAGAGTCATCAAGAGATTTGTCCAAGCGTTGGATTGCAGTCATTGCTTCAGCGGTCAGGAGAGCAAAGGCGCGTCCCTTCGTATTGTAAAACGTGTGTATCAATGTCGAGAAGACGCTCTGCCATTCTGTGAAGCACCTCTCAGGCAGTGCCACCCTTAGGGCTTTGGGGCACTCGTAGATCAGACTTAGACTTCCCCACTCCTCTGCTTTTACAGTGAAGTGAACGCCAGGATAGGCACCTTCTACCAGCGCGTTCATGACAGGTAGAGTCAATACTGCAGCGTTGCGCCAGTCGGAGAATTGCTGTTGGACGAGGTCTTGAAAATGCGACCAGAAGACACCGTCCCCCAGAAAATAAAGCCCTGTTACTACTTTGCGCAGCTCAGCAATATCAGACCGTAAAACCTCTCGAGCGGTAGTGTTAAGCTGCTTGTGGCGAAGTGCAATGGGCGCCAAAGTGCGCCAAAGTTCAAACTCCACCGAGTCAGGATGTGGGTCTTCAATAAATACTGGCTGCATGTCTGTGTCTTGACTCGCATTCGAAGCATCTAATTTGACAAGGACGTTATGAACACCAATTTCAACAGAGTCGGGCTGCTGAAATCTAAGTGGCAGATTAGGGACTCTGCGTCGCGTATCACCCTGGCCACTAAGTTTGAGCATTGGCATGAGAGTTGCGCCGGCATTCGCGGCGTCAGGACCCTTGAAACCCATGAGCACGAGCATGTTGTAGCACTGAACGACGGCTTGCGCCACCTCAGGAGAGACAAACACTGGCAGTGCTTCTACATCAAGAGTAACCTGGTCCACAGCTTCACTTACACTGACGAAGAGTTCTGGAAAATACGCTGTTCGCATGCTCGCTGATGCTTGGCGAGTGATAGAAGGCTTAGAGAGGCCAATTGCAAAATTCAGCTGCGCTAGCCACGGGTTCAGCGTGGTACTCACGAGCCTCCACAGCATCGCGCCATGCCGTTGATACAGCTGTTGACTCATGGCTCGTCTATAGACGCGATCAAGTAAGGTAACAGCCGATGGCACGCGAATTAAGTGGCCGGCAGACTTCATATCTGCGCAACCCACAAGCTCTGCCAAATTACACGCAAGCGCATTAGTTCTAAAGCAGTGTGCATAAAGACTAACCAGGCCATTGGTAGGATCCATGCTCGGAAGCTGGGCACAATGAGCAAGTTCGGACTCTATTGATGCTGCAAGAGCGAGGGCTGTGCGTGAGTCGTCGCGATCACACACTTTGGCACGAATGCTCACCACGGCGTCCAACAAGCGACGCACATATGCCCCACATTGTGCAAAGATCTCCAAGTACTCTCCAAAATTTGACTCCTGGGCATAGGGGGCAATACGGAGGCGCATAGACGATTCGTCCCAATTGGCCAAATTTGACTCAAAACCTACAGCTGCATTTGCTGCAGCAATTAGAATCTCATGCTTCTTGGGGCGCTCGAAATCGGCGAGACACAGCGTATCAACGATTGAGTCTTGACCGGCGTCAGGCTCTCTTTCGTTAAGCAGATCCCAAGTGGCGCGAAGGGGACCGGTTGAGCGAAGACTGCTCACGCTCGACACGCCAGTTTTCTCTCCGTTGTCTTCCTCGGACGCACTAACACATTCTTCCGAAAGACTTGATGGTTTCCTGTTAATACGGCGCGCCGCACTGTTCTTCAGATCTAGCCTGTAAGGCTTAGTGTATTGATCCCCTAATCTTGAAGCGATTTCGTTTTGAGGTGTCCCTAAACGGAGCGGCTCTGCACGGAACACGAGGGTTTGGGTAGGAGCCAGGGCTTCTGCAGAGCCTAAATTAAGCGGGGCCCGCGATGGCGAGGGACGCGTCCGCAGCTGGTCGGTTATGAGGTCAGCGGGTGGGTGCCCGTGTCCGAGGTCATCGAAGTAGCTACTATGGCTGTCACACACTAGGTCAATTCTGGCTCGCTTCGCAACGCATTCGGCCAGATTAAGCATCTAATGCCGCGCCTTTTAAAAGCAGCTTCGAGCGAACGACACGTAGGTGAGAGAACGTGGGACAAGGTCCTGGAGCTGCGGGCGATGGCACTAGTGATGGATTAATTAGAACATGACTCAGCATCGGCGGCAGGGAGTACGAAGGCAGCGCTGCTCCGATAGGCACATGCCCCCTGCCCTGCCCTGCCAGCCTCCGCCCCTCACCCAACAAACAGAGTGTAACACCACGCCTCGTTCGAGTTCACAACGGTCCGGTACTGACCTGAGCATTCCTTGCAAAGAAAGCTGCCTGGCGCACGCTTCGAACCGATCTGCTTCGAGGCGCCATCTTCCACGCTAGTCCGCCTTCGTTGCCACGATGCGATTCATCTCGAAGGACAACTCCAACAAGGATCAACATGATGCCCCAAAAAGCAAAGATGCCCGTAGTTCGCAGCGCGATTCTGGCATATATCTGGATGCTGAAGAGCCTCCCACCTTAACTGAGCTCCGTAGTGCCAGTGAGCCGAGCCTATCTTACTCTGCCAACGTGTCCGGCGCAAGGGATCCGACTACCGCGGCGTCAGAACCGCCAGCCGGGTCGGACACTGAGATGCAGACCGACCAATTCGTAGCGTTTGAGCCTGAGCAAGCATCAGAAGCTACCACCACCACATCAAATGCAGTGCCTAATGTACCACAAAAAGAGAAGGAGAGCGGCCTCCACTTTCCTTTGAGGCTGAAGCACCTGTTCAGAATAGGCTCCCCGCTAATCTCCCATACAAGCCCACCAGTATCTCAGCGCGTGTCACCCACTTCTAGCCCAAAAACTTCGCCTGTGGACGTTCCCGGGTCACCCAGTGGGACGCAGCACGATGTGGCGCCCATGAGCTTGTCTGACGCTTCGAAGCAAGGGAGCCCCCTTCGATCGGCACGCGCTTCATCCTTACAAGAGGGCGATGCAACGCTGGTCAAAGATGACGATGATTATGCACGGTATTCACCCGAGGCTGCCGATCCTCTTGATGCATCTGCCAAAATTGAGCCTCCGCGCGTGCTTAATTTGGAGACACCACCTATTATTATCTCTGATGCTAATTTTGTCTCCTCAAAGGGGAGAAACAACCCGTTTGACGAAGTTTCCAAGGACTCCAGCGTTGAGCCCAGGGAGCCGAGCGAGCGTCCGAGTTCGCGAGGCGTCGGCAAGGACACGAAACCGTTTCCATTAGTAGAATCACAGACTGCGTCGCAGCGCAAGAGCACCACATGGAACCGCCTGGCCATGTTCAAGCGGTTTCGCTCCGGCTCGAACTCCGCGAACCAGAATGGTTCGCGTCAAGACAGCCCTGAAAGCTCGTTACATCAATCTGAGTCTAGTGGTGAGCAGAACGCTGGATCACTGCCCAATTTGGCAGCGTCAGCAGCAAAGGAAGCCCTGGCAAAAAGTTCCGTTGGGAAAGCACCCACTCACGGCAGTCAGACACACATAGATCAGTCACAATTCGCAAAGCCTGAGACGCAGCAGCGGACAACTGGTGAGGATAGATCAGTTTTCAAGCATCTGAGGCGAGTAGCCTCAGCACCTAACAATGTGAAGCAGCATGTGGACCATAAGTCGCGCAGCAGCGATCTTCCTGCGGGTAGTAGCAACGGACGAAGCCAATCAGGAAGCGGGACTTCTCTTGATATTGGCAGTAATCTTCTGAGTGCCCAAAGCCGTAACAACAGTGTTTCTTGTTCACGAGGTCGCAGCTACTCGCGATCTTCCACCAAAGTGAGCGAGGCAGAGGTTGGGCCCGGCGATTTCGAGAAGCTGCGTCTAATTGGACGAGGTGATGTAGGCAAAGTCTACCTGGTTAGGAATCGTAAAAACAATGAGCGCTATGCGATGAAGGTGCTAAGCAAGCGTGAAATGTATGAGCGGAACAAAATACAGCGAGCGAAGGCTGAGCAAGAAATTCTTGCCACGGCGAATTACCCCTTCATCGTTACTCTATATCATTCTTTCCAGTCCGAGGACTACCTTTACCTGTGCATGGAGTATTGTGGAGGAGGCGAGTTCTTCAGAGTATTGCAAGCTCGAGAGGGTCGCTCGCTCAGTGAGCTGGATGCGCGCTTCTATGCAGCAGAGGTCACGGCCGCGCTTGAGTACCTTCATCTTATGGGCTACATATACCGTGACCTGAAGCCTGAGAATATCTTGCTTCACGAGTCGGGCCATATAATGCTCTCCGACTTTGATCTCAGCAAGCAGAGTGGTGAGCATGGTGAGCCAACAATGGTTTCCAGCGGCGGGAAGTCGTTTTCGAATGGCAACACCATGGCGCTGGATACCAAAGCGTGTATCGCAAACTTCCGCACGAACTCGTTTGTGGGAACAGAAGAGTACATCGCGCCCGAGGTAATTATGGGAACCTATCACAGCACCGCCGTAGACTGGTGGACTCTGGGGATCCTTCTCTATGAAATGCTTTATGGCACGACACCATTCAAGGGCGCGAGCCGCAAAAATACTTTTGTGAATATTCTGAAAAAGGAGGTCACCTTCCCGGATGGTTCCACGACTCCCGACGGAACCGGTACGTACCAGCATACGTCGTCACAGTGCCGCAATCTCATACGCAAGTTGCTAATAAAGGACGAGGCAAAGCGGCTCGGCAGCCGTGCTGGTGCCTCTGATGTTAAGCAGCATCCTTTTTTCAAGAGCGTTAGTTGGGCGTTGCTGAGAAATATGAAGCCGCCTATCGTTCCCTCTGAGGACGGCGCAGAGTCCAAGAAGAAGCCGGATGCGTCGCTAAAAGAGTCGCTGTCGCTTGAGTTTGGCGAGAAGTGGGAACGCCGCCGCCCATCGCACAATTCGGAAGAGCTCAACGACATGTTCCAGGGATTCTCCTCGGTGACTATGCATTACGACATGATGGACATGGGGCATAGTGCGCCGATACCGGAAACTGTCAAGGAGGTCGCCGACTGAACACTTCTGTAAACATTTTGTTCTACATAATAACGAATCACATGAAATACATACACATGGCTGAGACGAAAACACCGCGGGATTGCCGTTGCCGTAGTTGTTAGGCGGGCGGTGCGAGGATTTAGTTCAAAGTGCTCACTAATCCCAGCTCGGCCTGAGAACACTAGCGGCAGCAGCTACTACTACGTAATATGATAGGAACACATGCGTAAAGCCGTATATGACTAGACAGTCGCGCGCGCCAAGTTCGTCATGCAAATTTTTTTGGTAAGACATGGTCAAACGGATTTCAACATAGCCATGCAGTCGCAAGTGGGCCACAACCCGCCGCTCAATGCCACTGGTATTCTTCAAAGCCAGCGATGCTCAAATCTTATAAGTAAGCGAATTGGAGAGCGGCAGATCAACGCTGTGTTTTGTAGCAATCGACTGCGGGCCATTCAAACAGCGCGAATACTTATGGTGGGGCGCCCGAATCCAGCGGCATACAAAGAATCTTCCGCGTTAGCTGAAGGATGCTACATTGATTCGCTCACTGAATTCATTGAGCAAATACTCAAGGCTGCATCAAGCGAGAAGTGGCGCGTCGTGTTGATTGTGTCTCACAGCTCTGTCATTGAGTATGCCGTTAAGTGGCTTACACACAAAGGCGTGCTGAAGGTGCCCACTACAATTGAGTTAAGCGGGCCGCAGAATGCAACACTCTCTGAGATTAGTCTTAATGTGGCCGGAGAAGCCAAACTGACCCTTTATGATGCCGAGCCGTAAGGTTTAAAAGATCCATTAGCTTAAGTAGCGAGAACGGGATGCGAGAGCGGTCGGCGCGCGTCGTCGCAGCCCAATAGGGTTGGGGTAATATATTCATTGTGTGTCATACTAGCCCATATTAGTAGTCTAGCTTTCAAACCAATATATCCGAACTGCTTCGCAAGCCTAGAGGACTTATAGCGTGCGATGGCCGGAGAAAAAACTCTTGTGCTTGAGAACACGGCTCGCCGTGATGCGCTGATTGATATTGAGCAGAAATATCAAAAGCTTTGGGCAGACGAAAAACTTTTCGAGCAGGATGCACCGAATGCGCCTGAGCTAGACACGTTGTCCGTGGCCGAGCTACACGCGAAGTATCCGAAGTTCATGGCTAGCATGGCATACCCGTACATGAACGGTGTACTGCATGCAGGTCATGCGTTTACGCTTTCGAAAGTCGAGTTCGCAGTCGGATACGAACGCATGCTTGGCAAGCGGGCGCTCTTCCCGCTCGGCTATCACTGCACAGGCTTACCAATTAAAGCATCGGCCGACAAGCTGCAGCGCGAGATCGAACAGTTCGGCGCGCAATTTGAGAACTTCTCTGAGGCTGAGGAGGGGGAGGGTACAGATTCAACGCCCGCCTCAAAGGCTGCAGCTGAAAAGACGGACCCTACCAAGTTCCGCGCAACAAAGTCGAAAGCGCAACAGAAGCAAGGCCGAGGAAAGTATCAATTTGAGATCATGCTTCAGCTTGGAATTGCGCGAGAGGAGATCCATAAGTTTGCCGATGCAAACTACTGGGTGCAATACTTCCCGCCGCTCTGCAAGGCCGATTGTCAGAAATTTGGTGCTCGTATCGACTGGCGCCGTCAGATGGTGACGACTGATTACAACCCGTACTACGACTCGTTTGTGCGCTGGCAGATGAACACCGAGTATAAAGCGGACAAAATCAAGTTCGGCAAACGCTACACGATTTTCTCTGCGAAGGACAATCAGCCCTGTATGGATCACGATCGCCAGTCTGGTGAGGGCGTCAATCCACAAGAATACGTGGGCATTAAGATTGAGGTCACAAAGGCGGGGCCTAACGCTTCGGCTAAGCTGAAGGATGTTCTCAACGCCAGTAAGGTGTACCTGGTGGCGGCGACGCTACGTCCTGAGACTATGTATGGTCAGACATGCTGCTTTGTGTCGTCAAAAATTGACTACGGCGTGTTTCCGACCAAGACTCCAGGCGAGTACTGGGTGTGCACAGAGCGCGCTTACAAGAACATGTGCTTCCAGGACTTAACTCCATCTCGTGGTGTCTACGAGCCGAGTCTCACTGTTAAGGGCTCAGAACTCTTTGGGTCTGAAATCAGAGCCCCACTCGCTCAGTACCCAACGTTGCATGTTTTGCCAATGGAGACGATTCTGCCAACCAAGGGTACCGGCGTCGTGACGTGTGTGCCCAGCGATTCGCCTGATGATTTCGTCACTGTGCAGGATATCCGCAAGAAGCCGGACTTTTACGGCGTTGCGCAGGAGTGGCTGCCACCCGCTGAGGTCCCTGTGCTCGAAACACCGCTGTATGGTGCCACAACGGCTAAGACTTTGATAGAGCAACTAAAGATCAACAGCCCAAAGGATAAGGAAAAGCTTGCGCAGGCCAAGGAGGCTGCCTACAAGGAGGGATTCTACAATGGTACTCTTGTTATCGGCTCTCACAAAGGCATGAAGGTCGAGGAGGCCAAGCAACTTATTCGTGACGAGCTAGTTGAGGCTAGTGAGGCGTTTGTGTACAGTGAGCCTGAAGGTCTTGTCACGTCTCGCTCGGGTGACGTTTGCGTCGTGTCTTTGGAAGACCAGTGGTACAATGACTACGGCGAGGCAACGTGGCGTGCTCAGACTGAAGAGATGATCAAGAGCGTAAACTTCTTTTCAGAAGAAGTGCGCCGTGCTTTTGAATCGACGCTTGGTTGGATGAAGCAGTGGGCTTTGTCCCGTACATATGGACTTGGCTCGAAAATTCCATGGGACCCTCAATATCTCGTGGAGAGTCTCTCGGATTCTACGATCTACCAGTCTTATTACACAGTCAACCACCTTCTTCACAGTGATGTGAATGGTCGTGTTGTTGGCGAGCTCAATATTGAAGCCAGTGACATGAGCGACGAGGTCTGGGATTACATTTTCTGTCGCAGTGAGTCCTTGAGTGAAAAGGTGACTGTGCCTAAGGAGAAGCTCGATAGGTTGCGTCGCGAGTTCCGCTTCTTTTACCCGCTCGACCAAAGTATCAGCGGTAAAGACTTGATCGGAAACCATCTTACCATGTTCTTGTACTGCCACCGTGCCATATTCGGCGAGGAGTTCTGGCCTAAGGGTATTCGCGTCAACGGTCACCTTATGCTCAACGGTGAGAAAATGTCAAAGTCCACTGGCAATTTCCTTACCTTGAATCAGATGCTGTCGAAGTTCGGCACTGACGCAAGTCGTATCGCATTGGCCGATGCCGGCGACTCTACTGAAGACGCTAACTTCGACGAAAGTGCTGCTAACGCGGCTATTCTGCGCATGCACAATTTGAAGGAATGGCTCGAGCACGTGTTTGACCCGAAAGCAGACCTACGTGAGAAGCGCGAGGGCTTCTTTGATGAGACTTTCAATGCCGAGATTGACGAAATCATTCGCCAGACTAAGTCCATGTACGACGCGTGTGCATATAGGCACGCTCTGAAACATGGTCTCTTTGACTTGCAGATCAGTCGTGATTATTACCGCGATGTGTGCAACTCTCTGGGATTCAAGATGAGCCGTGAGCTTGTCAGGCGCTACGCTGAAGTGCAGGCCTTACTTATTACGCCCATTGCGCCCCACTTCGCTGACTACGTTTGGCGCGATCTGCTGAAGAACGAGAGGTCTGTGCAGAATGCTCTATTCCCGGAACCCACTGAGCCTGAGGGCCCGAAGCAACGTGGGCTGCTCGATGCTGTTAACTATGTTCGTGAGGTCGCGCGTTCTGTGCGCGAGGTCGAGGGCCAGCTGCTCAAGAAGAAGAAGAAGGGCCCTCTGTTTGATGCCAAGAAGCCATCTAAGCTGACCGTGTACGTGGCTCTGCAATATCCCGAGTGGCAGAATGCATATGTCGGCCTTATTCGTGACCAGCTCAGTTCGCTAAGTTTCAAGGATATGACTCCCGACTTCAAGAAAGAGGTGGGCAAGCTAGGTGACCCTAAACGGGGAATGCAGCTTGTCAACACGCTCCGTCAACAGATTCTTTCTGATCCTTCTTCAGGTGATGCAATTTTGGATCGGAAGCTCTCATTCGATGAGGTCCAAGTGGTCAAGGACACCTTTGACGCTCTTAAACTTTCGGCGATGGCGACTAATGTAACCGAAGTTCAGGTTGTAGTTCTCAACAACGGCGAAGGCACGGATTTGAAGACTGACGAAAAAGTTGATGTGCCGTCTTCGAAACCCGTGAACGATGCTTTGCCCGGGAAGCCTGGTGTGTCCATTGTCAACCTCGAGAGTCAATAGGAGTCCTAGGGAAACGGGTTCACTGTATGAAAATAGTCCAATAAATACAATAAATAAAGACGATTAGGGCGCCTAGATGGTCTGTTGTTACTACTCTCCGCCCTCCCCCTCGCTTTCCTCGATTTTGTGGGGGATACGCTCTTTTAAACTCAGCAGGCGCACTCTTTGGCGCATTGATGGCGATGTTGACATCGAGTTGCCGTTAACTGCTTCACGACCGCTCTTCTTCGCGATTCCTGCGTTGGCGAAAGATCTCCACCTCTGCACAGAGTTACTTTGCTTCAAACTTCGAGGCGAGTCTTGCACATCCGACAGAAGCTGAGAAGCATCGACCGAGGATTCAGAGATCTGCGAAAGCGTCGACATTTCTGAGTAGGTTGACATGGGCCTGCTTATGCCGCCAAATGCGGCGGAGCCACCTAACGCTGGTGACAATTGGTGAGGCGACCCTGACAATGATGAAATATGTGAGCCATTAGAGGTAGTTGAAGCGAGAGTCAGGCCCGACTTTTGAGAGACAAGTGATGCTTGCGACGGCTGTAATGGCTGTGTATTTTGGGATGCTGTTTCCTCGCCATTTTTGTTGGAATTTATGCTGCTCAGCTGACCGTTACGCCGAACGGGGGTTTCCAACTGGGGGGCGGAATGCACGCTGTTAAGACTGATGTTTGACAGTCGCTTGCTAGGTGACTTGAGACTTCTGGCGCCTAAGTTAAGCACTAGAGCGCTGGGCGACGTAGAGAGTGTATGCGAACTCTCAGAGCTCGTTCCTGTCAGCCGTGGCTGCCCTAGTCTATCAAAGCTCGCATCAGTAGTGTCAAGCGTGGACGCGGCGTTTAACGATCGCTCGTCAGCAGTGCTTTTAGTATCAGCCGAAGGGCGGTAGTATGCAATGAGTGTATCTTTGTTGTCGTTACGCCTCCATTTCACGGCTGTCCACAGCTTCTGGAGCGCGCGACGTGACTTACTGGCCATTAGGCCTTCTGTTCTTTTCAATGACTCGTTAGTCTTATCTGGCAGTGAGCTGTCTCGAGCTACATCGGATGTTGAGCTCAAGAGAGTTCCAGATGTACTACTGTTGGGGTCACTCTGCGCCTCAATCTCGGCGGTCACGTCTCCCTCGGTGAGCACGCGTGGTCGCTCTTTGGCAGGCGAAGTGACAGCATCCTCCACAGCTTCGTTTTCGGTATCTGATTCTTGGGCGATATCTGGGGTAGAGTGGCTGATCAGAGACGTTTTATGAGGTGCAGTCCAGCCAACGCTGCTTTGGCGCGACAAAGCTTTTTGCGACACCCGGCTCACGCTTCGACCACCGAAAGAGCGCACAGAGTGTGTGCTAGCTCTACTTCTGTGGCGTCGCAGTGTGCCGTCACCATCCTGGGTCCTTAGAGCACGCTGGCGATCGAGAGCTGTGAACCACAAACCGTGGAGGGGGTCGCATTTGTGGTTCACCACAGAGGACGCAACAGCATGCAAATCTATGTTCAGCACTTTCATTCCCTTCAAAACGTTCTTCTCCTCCTTAGATGTGAATATATGCGACAGCTCGGGGTGGGCCTCGAGCCGTAGGAGCAGGGATTGTTGTTGTTTGCCCTGGTCGCCAAGCTCATCAAGGATTTGGTTAACAGTGGGACGGCGGCGCGGGTCTTTCGCCAAGATTCTGCGTGCCAGGTCCACTAAAGCTTCGCCGCCCTCGACAGGTGGAAAAGGTGGATCCTCCTCTACCACTCTCCGGTTAGTTGCAACGGCGTTGTCATCGTCAAAAGGAAATTGGCCGTAGATCATTGCATAAAGAATTATCCCCAGCGACCACACGTCCGCGGCTTCTGGATGATACTTTTTCCTTAACACGAGCTCGGGCGCCATATAACTCTCCGTGCCACAAACAGTCTCCAGCATTGTTCGAGGAACATAGCTTCGCGTGAAGCCAAAATCACCAAGTTTCACCAAGCCCTTATCATCTAGGAGCACGTTCTCTAGTTTGAGGTCGCGGTGAGCACAATGCCTCTGGTGTGCATAAGCGACGGCACCAGCTAGCTGCGCGAACAGCTGGCAAGCCTGCTGAGGTGGAATGATGCGACAACGAACGAGGTAGCTGAAGAGTTCTTCACCACCGCAGTACTCTAATACAAGCCAAACCTGGTCGGCCGTGACAATGTATTCGTACAATCGCACGATGTGGGGATGATAAAGGAGGCTCATGTTCGCGATCTCCGAGGCAAGATTGGTTTGGTTCTTCTCAGCGCTTTTAAGTACAACCTCGTGTCGCGTCATGATGTGAATGGCGAGGTACACAGAGGAGAACGCACCCTCACCAATCTTGCGAACGATTTCATAGTTTCCTATAAACCGACGTTCGCGAATCGACGATTGTACCTGTTGCTGTATGCCTGCAATGTCATGCTTCATAAATAGTACGTCACCGCTTGTGGGACTTTGCAGGCGTGGTGGTGGCCGGCCCAGGAGGAGATGCTCTAACAAAGTGTCGCTAGCGTGGTGAAGGGATGCCACACACGTTCCAGCTCCAGGGCTAGGGTGAACTCAACAATGGGCCTCACGGGCACGCGACCAACTCAACCTCGCCGGACCTGCGGCGCTTAAGTCCTCAGAAAGTCTCCAGTGTTGACTGGCTAGGGTATGACCAATGTACGATGCGACATAGTGCCCATATTCCCATCGCCCCGTGCACTCGCCATTTATTCTATCGGGGCGCGCACTTATACGATTTATAACACGGGCGTGTACTACGGCACCCATGAAGTTTTGTCATTTGGGTCGAAAATCGTAGACTCTGTCCTCTGCGGTGAAGCCATTGCCCTATTCCTGAGCGACTCAAGGCTAATAGTGCTCAGCCCAGGAACGCTAGCAGATGAGCAGCTATGGGGTGCGCAGGCTGAAATTGCAGAAGAGATTACCGGTATCGCACATTTCCACGAAATGTTGCCGACTGGCACACAGATGATCTCGGCAGACTATTCAGGTACGTTAATTTGCGTAAACCTCGGTTTTAGCACGGTGGCTGTGTTTGAATACTCCGCCGCGGCAAATCGCCTGCGCAATATAAAGTCCAGCATTATTGAACACGACTTCAGCCAGTTTCAAATCGTTTCCGTGGGTCTTATGCCGTATTTGTGGACGGTCGAGCATCAAGCTCAAGCTGGCTATGTTGTGGGCCTGCACGAGATTGCCAGCCTGGCTTTCAAGCATACAGAGGGCCGCACACTGTGCCGCCTCCCACTGAACATTCCTGCCAACGTTTTTTCCCCAGGGAAGGTCGAGCTTTTTCCAGCAGGTGAGCGCGATGGTGGCCTTCTCGTGTTTGGGGATAAACGCTTGTTTTACATCACGCTAAGCAGCGCGATCGCTGGCGACACTCATCCCACGACATACCCCGAAATCGATTGGGCGGGCTCACTTTTCTATAGTCAGACGTCGTCATCTACACGCGAGTTTTACGTCACAGATGCCGATGGCTCCGTTTTGAAGCTCGGCATCCAAGCAAGCCAGAGACGGCTTCTCGTGCATCCGGATTCAGTTGCCTCGCTACCAGAGGAAGTGTTGGCAGGTTTGGATGGGTGGCTTTTGAGCCTCACGCTCAATACTGAGCTCCTCTGTGTTCGGCGGGGGGGCACACGCATCTCTCAGTGCGAGCTCGATACCCGGAAGTGGCCCTGGCGAACGCTAATCTTAAGCGGTTCGCATCTTACTGCTCTGGCCTCAACCACCACCGTAGACTACACTGACAAGGCGGTACTAAACAATCTGAGCTTTGTGCTGACGATGGTGGAGGTACCCCGTTTGCACACGCTGTTTATATCAACGGCCAACGGAACTGGATGGCTCGCAGCTAAACAGACCAATTTTGACTGGCTAAAGCCCAGAACGGTTCTCCAAATTGCAGCGATTGAAAACTCGCTTATGGTAGTCTTCACTGACAGTGTCGAATTACGTTCTGTTTTGGCGCCCCACAACATCCTAGAGACTTGGAAGCCAAGAGAAAGCGACGTTATTCTGGATGCTAGCATTGGCCGAAGTTTCTGCTTGTTACGCCTTGCTGATCGTGTCCTCGCCATTAGCACCTCCATGGTCGTGAATGAGGTCTTTTCCGGTCTTGCTACCACATTTGTTCGCTGCGACAATGGCGCAAGCTACATAGGTGTTTCTGCAGGCAGTGATTCAGAGAGATATAGTATCTCTCAAAAGCTTCCGCGCTATAAGAAACACATGAAATCCGTTACCGGTGCGCAGTCTATACAAGGGGCAACAATTCACCTGAGTGATGATCTATCGGAGCCTGCGCAGCTACAGTTTCATCAGTATCTTCCAACTGATCACATTAAGCTCGCAGGTGGTACGGAGGTAATACTTCACGCGGCGGATGGAAAAGTGACTATACATGCAGGAAAAAGAGCACCAGCGGTCTACGATGTTTTCAGCAGCGTGCATGTGGCTGGGCGAGTTGGCTCTCGCCGGCAGGCGGCCATTCTTTTTGGCCGTGGAGGTCTCTGGGCAGTGACAGACGAAGGGTGCCGCTTGCTCCGTGACCGCAAAAGTCGAAAACTTGGAGGTATGATTGAAAGAGCATGTACTCTGCAGGATGGTACGATTGCTCTTGCGATCAAAGGTGAGCTTCGCTTCGTTTGCTCGCCTCTGTCATATGGCAATCAACTACCAACGCAGCTGCAGAGCGCTAGCAACCTGGGCAAGAACACGAGAATGCTTTTGGTGCCCTCCAAACGTATGATAATCGTCCATGGAGGATCCGCATGCACATTCCTAGATAGCGTGACATTCCAAACATTGTTAGTGAGCGGCCTGCGCGCTCAATGCTGTGACGAAGTTTGCTTATGGCGATTTGAGCTTCAAGGAGAACCATACGAGCAGTTAGTCTTTTCCAACGGTCGAGCCGCAATCGAGTCGTATGCGATTGAGCGAAACAACCTTGACGTGACCCTTACCTGCAAACTACGGTTCCTCGTGTCGAGAGAGAGCGAAATGGTATTAAAAAAACCAGAAGTTCTACACTGTCATGACCAGTACATTTATTTGGGCCGGCATGACTACATTTTGAAAACGAGCCCCATGGAGAATCAGCGTTTTGGACCAATTTATCTCGACAGCACGATTAGATGCATCTCGCAAGCTGGTAGCCACCTGATTGTTTCAACTGAGAAATCTCTGAATGTCCTAGACACCGAAAAATTCCGTATTCTGGCGAGTGCTCAGGTTGCTAAAAGTGTCACATCAGGACACGTTGCTGGGTTCGTCACTCTCGACGGCCGGCCCATGCTGCATATATTGTGCGCACGTGAAAAAGAAAGCTTCGTCCTATTTGTATTTGACGGCGAAAGCGTGCTGCAGGACATTACCCCGCAGGTAGAACGGGGCCCTGAACGTGACCGCCATGTACGTTCATTCTCGAGGTTCTCGAACCGTAAGACCGAAAACGGATTCCGCGTGCTGGCAATTATGAGCGACTACAGTATCAAACAAATTGACGTCCAAAAGCTAATCAATGCATTCGGAAATGGCTGATTGAAATATTCTGGCTCACGTTGCTGATTTTGTCCAATCGGCTAAACCTGCCGCTTGAGACGCTAAAGTGACAGCATTATTTATTTACTTTCTTTTTACGAGATATGGTTAATTTCGCATTCGCGAGTCACCAACTCCACCACATCTGCAGCGATTTAAGGATAGCAAAGAATGGCTTTGAAGGCTGCACTTGCGCCGTCAATACGAGATTGCGTGTGGGCGGGCAAGCTACCAGTCTGCATCATGCTGTCCGAACCCATGGCATTGAAGTCCCAATCTTACTTGCTCTATGCGAGCCGCCTCTGCTATCTGCCACTGTATACAACGCGCATATTGAGCTACTTCGCTCGATATATTGAGACCGCTAGTAAACTATTGGAAGCCACTGAGTGGTGGTTCGAGTTCGAAGGTAAGCCAATCCCATGGAACCGGCCCATTGGTCTTCTCTATGACACACTGGTTGGCCTCCCCACTGGGCGTATGTGGACTATAGAGCTTAAAAGTGGCAAATATCCCAGTGACCAGATTTTGAAACTCGATTCTAACGATACGCTGCATGCCTACTGGACCAATCAGTTTAAAGAGAGCTCCTACATTCGTGACGGAAATGCGCGCGCTGTGATGTTGATGCCGCGAGAGGAGCAAGAAGCGCTGTGGAATGTGGTTGTCAGCCTAAGCTTCTCAGACGGCGAAAAGAGCGACTCCAACGAGTTTTGGCAATACGCAGAGCCACTAATACGCAAGCCTTCGTTGACATGGAACGTCCCCATACGTCTCTACCCGGTTGGCTCTGACCAACCTGTCGTTCAAAAGCTTGTATCGGCCTCGGAGACGCTAGGCAACTTCTTGATGGAGGCGCTCAACTTAAAGGTTACTGAATCCGAGATGAACGTCACCCGTCCCATATTGCATGGCGTCATTGTACCGTTGTCAGCGCCACTGGGAGAGCTCTACTCTGAGTGTATGTATATGGACGGTTTTTTGCATATCGCGGTCTAATAATGCAAATCTGCCCTTTATTTATGTGCTATAGGCACGCATTTTAATTAGTGCTGATAATTCAAGTAACGCTGATGAGATCGTGTTCATGTGCTACTAATTTAGTTGCCGTTATTCTTGCGTGCGTTAGCTAATGTAACTAGGTTTCCTGTGACACGCAAACACCACGCGGACAGCTTCTATGTGGACCTTTTGCCGCCGTTCATTGTATCATTCGCCGTTCATTGTATCATAGATAGAGAAATTACAGAATCGCGGCGGCATTCACTTACTTTGCATTAGCCGTATCAGACGCTATCGAGGCTGTGCATGCCATGTGATTAAGGGAGTCAAGAGAGAACAGCGCGGCGACTAGTTTATAGAGAAGATCTTTAGGGATTTTAAAAGAACAGCATCAATTCTCACAATATTCCACATTCGCCCCAACGCTGAATTGTGCCTGTTTCTCATGATCCCTCATGAATGATAAGACGAACCCTTGAGCACTCCAGTGTGCATTACCCTAAGCGCGATCGCGGTTGCTTAATCAAGCAGTAGCCGCCGAAGCCGTGTCGACATCAGATGCAAAATACTTGCGTGAGTGGCAAATAATGCAAGCCACCAAAAAGTGAGCTGGGACATAATGACACTATCAGTATTGAGCTGGTATCGCTCGGAAAGCTGATTGCAATTTTGCCGACGCCGCCCTTATCTTAGAGATTCCGCACGTTACGTGTCGAACCCTAGTCCATCTGCGAGCACGTTGCCAGTGCGGAGGTCAACGGCAGCCGCACGCCCATAGTGGAACAGCTTATAAGCACCAAAGGGCGTTCCAGAGAAAGATTACAACGATAGCCACTGAGATTCAGAGTGGCTTCCTAGTTCGACAGTGAGGGCCCAATTATTAGTTAGCGCGCACAAGATATGACAGAAGATGGAGATTCCTATACGCAGACAAATGGTTTAGGTGGCACAAGCGCCAGCAAGAATGGCCACGAGGGTTCCGGTTCGTCTGGTGTTGTAGGCGACGATGATGACGAGCCGAATATAGGTGGTTGTAGTGGTTACAACCATAAACCCGAGGGCTTTCACCCGAACTGGCGCTTCTACTCTGTGCTAGGAATCTTCATGGTCTTGACTGTGCTAGAATCTATCAACTCAACGTCTACGTCTACATCTCTCGTCCTCCTTGGTCAGCAGTTCGAAGGTAGTACGTCGACGCAGCTCGAGTGGATTGGCAATGCGTACATGCTATCAGCCAGCGTTATGCAGCTGCCGATCGCCTCGTTTGCAAATATTTATGGCCGCATGCCACTAGTTATGATCAGCTTTGTTTTGTTCTTGGCTGGTTCCCTGATTTGCGGGGCCGCGCCAAACATTGCGACAATCCTTGCAGGACGCACCATCCAGGGCATTGGGGGTGCGGGAACTTTGGTTTTATCGGAGATTTGTATTTCCGACCTGGTACCGTTGCGCTTCCGCGCGCGATACTACGGTCTTATAGCTGTCATGTGGTCTCTAGGCAGTGGCTTGGGGCCCATCATTGGCGGTGGCTTCGGATCTGGAAATGGTGACAAGTGGAGGTGGATATTTTATATCAACGCCCCGATATGTGGCGTTGCCATACTGGTAACGCCATTTCTACTCCGAATCAAGAGCCCTAGCACGAGCCGTGGGATCGATGGTCTGAGGCGCGTGGACTGGGCCGGCACTATCATGTTTACCGGCTTCAGCACTGCATTCGTGCTTGGTCTCACTTTAGGCGGAGTTTCCTACATATGGAGTAGCTGGCACGTTTTATTACCGCTCCTTCTGGGCTTGGCAGGAATTGTTGGTACCGGTTTGTTTGAGCATTATGTTGCGAGTAAGCCGATGTTCGCTGTGAGGGTACTGTTCGCTAACAGCAGCGCTTCAATTGCCTTCTTACATGCCACATGCCAAGGATTCATGATGGAGTCGCTTCCATACTATCTTCCAATGTTCTATCAGGGTGTGCTTGGGTATTCGCCTGTCATCTCCGGCTTAGCCCTACTTCCCTTGTCCCTCGTAGTCCTTCCGACGAGCATGGTCTCAGGATTTCTTGTCAGTAGATTTGGTCATTACAAGTGGATTTCGGCAATTGGGTGGGCGGTGTTGACGCTTGGCTTGGGTCTTCTTATCCTCCCCTCTCCAGACAATGACAGCATCGGTATGTGGCTGGGTCCATTGTTTCCCACCGCCGTCGGGCTCGGTATCCTCTATTCGGTTCTCGGAACGGCGGTCCAGGCACCTCAGGAGTCTCGCCACTGGACTGACGCCGCTGCAATGATGTCCTTTGCTCGCAGCCTCGGCGAGGCAATGGGTGTCGCGGTAGGAGGATCTGTATTTGCCTCGCAAATGACCACGCGCACCCAACAGCTGAACTTGCCGCCGGGGTTCGACCCGGCAAGGAGCATTGATCTCGTGGGAGAAATTGCGTCCCTTGCCAGTGGAAATCCCCTGAGGAAACAATTGCAGTATGCTCTTTCAGGCTCAATGCACAGTGTCTACTACGTTTACATTGGCATCAGTGGACTTTGCTTTCTTCTGAATATAGTCATGAAAGAGCACACGCTCGACCGCGAGTGGGATCCAGAACGGCTGGATTCGGTATCGTACTACGACGGTCAGAGCCAAAGCAGTCGTTCTAAGAAACGAAAGGACTCCACTTCTTCAACCGACTCAGACTTGCCGCAATCTCGATCAGCCCCTTTACAAGCTTAAATCATGGACTCTTTTGATTAACATAACTTTATATTCTTACTCATCTACTCTCTTGTCTACTACACAAGCAGTTGTTTTGCGTTTAATTCCTGGGACCTCGTTGTCACTTAGATGCGATCATCTGTTCCAGCCTTCCAATTCTAGCGTATACTCCTTTTAGGGAGTCCCTAGGATCTAGGGACACAGGATTCCGTTAGCGGTTAGGGTCCCAACGGGCATATGTCTGTCTAGCCCTCTATATCTGTTGGATCGCGACAAAACAGGGCCATGTTGCCTGCTAGAGACTATAACCATGCTGTGAGGTGTCTGAACAAACTGCAAACGAACTTTAGCGTCATACAGGAAATTCAGAAACAATGGAAGCAGGGGAAGCCAGCACGGGATCCAGATCTAATACCGGAAATGATTGAGTGGACGCGTCGCGCCGGCTACAGCCCCGCAGATTTTGACAAGATGAATGTTATTCATGTCACTGGCACAAAAGGCAAAGGGTCAACTTGTGCATTTGTGCAGTCTATCCTTCTCCAATACGCTGATCCCACGGAAAAGGTTGGCCTCTATACGAGCCCGCACCTCAAAAGCGTGCGCGAGCGACTCATGATTCAGGGCGAGCCTCTTTCTGAGGAGAAGTTTTCTAAGTACTTCTTCGAAATTTATGACCGTTTTGATGCTAGCGAAAGTGACCCCAAAAAGTTTTCGCGCCTGGGGCTAGATATCAAACCAATGTACTTTCGATATCTCACTGTGATGTCCTTTCACGCATTCATGATGGAGCAAGTGGATACGGCGATCTATGAGGTGGGAATTGGTGGCGAGTACGACTCTACAAACGTGTTTGTCAATCCGGTGGCTTGCGGCGTGACCTCTCTAGGTATTGACCATACGGCTGTACTCGGTAACACTATTGAGGAGATTGCTTGGAACAAGGCAGGGATCTTCAAGCCAGGGTGCCCGGCATACACATTGGCGGACCAGCCGCCCAGCGCCCTTAAGGTGCTTGAGGAGCGCGCGAAGGAGAGAGCGGTATCAAAGTTTGAAGTAGTGCCGGTCCACCCCCAACTAGTTGGAATGCGAATGGGGCTTCTTGGAAAATTCCAAGAACGCAATGCAACGCTTGCATGCTATCTCGCCGCGGAGCGCCTTGGTATCAAGATCGATGGCAACTTGCCACCAAAGTTCATAGAGGGGCTTAAACACGCGAGCTGGCCGGGGCGGTGCCAGATTATCGATGAGGGGCCCAGAACGCGGTGGTTCATAGACGGCGCACACACTAAAGAGAGTCTGGATGCCGCAGCAGAATGGCTCGTGGATGTTGTAGACATGAAGGAGCCCATTTCTCTTGTTTTTAACCAGCAAAAGAGAGACAATGTTGAGGAGCTCTTGAGTGGTCTTCATGATAAGCTTCGGAGCAGCGGCATCATTGTGCAGAACGCGTACTTTACAACCAACCAGAGTCATGAGAGCGGATTTCACGCGGACATGGTCAGTTTGAATGTATCAAAAGATGCTGTGGACGCATTAGTGGTTCAGAAGAAGCTAGCAGATATGTGGTCAGGACTGAGCCCTGAGACCGCTGTCTACGTTTGCTCAAGTCTTGAGCAAGTTGTTCAGAAAGCTGAGGGTCAAGTCTTTGCCACCGGTTCGCTGCTCATGGTTGGAGCGCTACTTACAGTACTGGAGCCATGACATTAAGAGGAACTGTATACAAGTTTAGGGCGACACAGTAAATGTGCCTTGCAACCAGACCCTATACATTTTGAGACGACGTTGCCTGTTCACAATAAGGCGACGATCAGTGGCGATTTTGATATCTCCAAAATCCTTGAAAATGGTCTGGAGTTCTTCTTCAGTAAAAAAGTACACTCGTGTGCCATCCCCGCGAATGTAGAAGTTCTCATCGAGAAGCCGGCCCTTCTTAAATCGGATTTGTGTGAGGTCATAGCGACCGTAATCTCTAAAAAGAATCTTGGCGCCTGGTTTTGCCATCTTTTTAATATTCTGCACCGCCGCCTCCCACTGGTTTGGAGCAAGTGCACTAAACACAAATATTAGCACGATGATATCAGCAGAGTGCTCAGAGACGCCCTCTGGCATTTCACCTTCCGGATTTGCGAGGTCCCATACAGCAGCATGCGCCGATGGGTTCGCGTAAAGCTCGTGGCTCTTAACAAGATCCACAGCCTTCGCACTGTAGTCTAGACCAATAACTCGCAGCTCGGGGTTCTCGTTTGCCTCGAGGACGGGAAACATCGTATTTCCAGCTCCACAGCCGACTTCCACGACTGTGCGGGAGCCTGCTTCTGGCTTCGTGGCTTCGTACAGCATGGGGAACTCAATACTGAGCCATCGGCGATCCTTAAAAAACTTCTCCTTATTATTGCTGTAAAATTTGTTCCAAAAACGGGCAGGATTTGAGTTGTAAACGGTTTTGTCAAACTCCGAGACAGGCGTCTGCTTCTGAGCCTCGAGCTGTCGCTCTGCCTCCTCGCGCTGTTCATCGCCCCACTCGACATGATCCCATGCATTGTGACTCCATACGTCGTCTTCCGCTGTCAAATAGCGCTGCCCAAATTGAAACGGATCATCGCGATTGCGGCCTTGCTTGGGCGCGTCTTGGGTGGGTGCTTCGGACATTCTGCGGTGCGAGACTATTTTCCGCTCAAAAAAAATTATGTAAATAATAAACAAAAAAACGATTGGCATAGCGATGGAAGGGCGGTCTCATGCTGCTCATCTATGCTATTTAGAAATAAGAGGACTGCAAAGCTGAAAAGCGTTTTGGGCAGTCTACAGTGAGCGGCCGGCCGCATTGCCCCTCTTCGGCGTTCTGTGCTAGTAGACTATTTCTTTAGTCATCCGGACAAACAGCTATTTTTCACGCTTGGTGCACGATCAATATAACAAAACTATGGCAAAGAAAAACGACAAGGCGGCGAAAGCTGCAAAGAAGCAGCGCGGTCTCGAGAAATCACTCAAGAATCAGAAAAAGTCTGAGTCAAAGTCTCATAAGCTCAATTCGAAGCTAGGCGACGACGACGATGACAATGTCGACATTGATGAGTTATTGGCTGAGCTTGCAAAGAAGAAAGCAGAGTTCCAAAAAGTGTCGATTGAGCTTTCTGACAGGCCCTCTAAACGCCAATTTTCTACTATGGTTGCCAACCCTTCTAGCAGGCGAGAGCTCTTTTTATTCGGCGGCGAGCTCCTCGAGCCTGTCGCCAAGTTTCACAATGACCTTTACGTATACAATACTCATACGGATGTGTGGCGTATCGTGAAGTCACCAAACTCTCCCCTTCCCCGGTCTGGACACGCCATGTGCGCGCACCCCTCAGGTATTGTGCTAGTGCATGGCGGCGAGTTCTCGAGCCCTAAGCAGACAACGTTCCATCACTATGGCGATACGTGGGTTCTTGACGGTAATACAAAAGAGTGGACAAAAATAGAGGGACGCAAGGATACGCCGCAGCCACAGCCACGGAGTGGTGCACGCATGTGCGTGTGGAAGAACTATGTTCTGCTGCATGGTGGGTACCATGACCTCGGCACGTCAACACGCTATCTCTCTGATCTGTGGGCATTCGATGTGCTAGACTACAAGTGGCATGAGATTCAGTTCCCAGGCACAGTTGTTGTTCCTGATGCCCGTAGTGGCCACTCCATGCTATCTACGAGCGATGGCGCCATTATCTACGGGGGTTACACCAAAGTGAAAGCGGGAGGAGCTGGACATAAGTCTTCAGAGCAGAAAGGAAAGGTACTTCAGGACAGCTGGATTCTTCACATGAAGGGCGATTTGCAAGGAGTCACTTGGGAGCGTCGCAAAAAAGGCGCGTTTGCTCCCTCACCACGAATTGGCTGCCAGTTGGTACCGCATCGTCTAGGCACCGGTCGTGGCATCATGTTTGGTGGAGTTTATGACACAGATGAGACAGACGAGTCACTCTCCTCAATCTTCTTTGACTCCGTATACTCTTACCAGGCCGATTCAAACCGTTGGTACGCCCTGAAGCTTCGCCAGCGTCGCAAGCTCGTTCAGGCTCAGGCTAAACAGGCTAGCGACGCCGAAGGTGGGGATCTAGAGCGCAATCTGTCAGAGATCCTCAAAAGTTTGAAGATCAACATGGAGGAGATGCTCGACACAAGACAGGAAGAGGCCGAGCGCAACATGGGTGACGAAGATCGCGAGCTCGAGGGAGCTTCTACTAAAGAGTACCCGTATATCTCCGCGCCACCGCACCCGCGGTTCAACGCTACGATTTGCGTGAGTGGAGATACTTTATACATCTTTGGAGGTCAGTGGGAAGACGATGAGGGTCACGAGTATGTTTTTGACAGTTTCTACGCCATTAACCTTGGGAAGCTTGATGGCACCAAAATCTTCTGGGAAGACCTTGGCTTGGATGAGCACGTAGATAGCGACGGCGACATGAGCGATATTAGCGACGACGACAGTGATATGTCTGCTGACAGTGGTTTTGAGGATATTGACGAGTCTGATGGTGACTCCGATGAGGCTGAGCATGAGGATGAGGATGAAAGTGCCAAGGATCCGCGTCCGTGGCTACCTCACCCCAAGGCCTTTGAAACAATCACAGCTTTTTACCGTAAGCATGTAGATGCATTTGTTGAGTGGGCACTTCGCTCTTCACCCGACGCTCGTGGTAAAGACTTGCGCAAAATCGCCTTCGAGCTCTCAGAATCTCGGTGGTGGGAACGACGTGAGAGTGTGCAGCAGTCTGAAGACCAGCTTGAGGAAATGGGCGGTGTTGAGGATGTTGTGGAGCGAACGCAAGCAAGAAGTGGAAGGAGGTGAGTTTGTAGTGAGCTATAGTTGCCAGATTTAAATTAACATTCTTGGCGACTACTTAACTGTTGCTAGAAAAGGTGTAGTAGTTGAATGTATTCCTTCTCAACTTTATTCTCCATAAACCGTCTTTTCGACCGTTCCCTGTATAGCGGGGCTATGGCGTAATGGTAGCGCTTCTGACTCCAGTTCAGACGGTTGAGGGTTCGATTCCTTCTGGCCTCATATTTTTGAACAGCACTGCTGTGTTGCTTCCCCCCACTTTTTTCTATAATGGATCTAAGACATATATAATCTAGGCTCTCTAAACACATCTATTGAAACCAGTCCGGAATGCCTTCCCAATCACGAGCCTCCCGTCGTACCCAATAGTTCTTTTTCCCTTGGTGGAGGACATAGTAGCCCTTCTCATCATCGGACTTCACAAAGAAAAATGGTTCGTGCTGCTTTTCTGCGTCCTCAAGTTTCTTCCGCCTTTCGCGCTGGTGTTGCTCAAGTTGAAGCTTCAGCTCCTCGGCCTTGTCTACATTTTGCTCCTCGTACAACCTCAAATCAGGCCTGATGCGACTGTCGTTAGGGGGCAAGCTTCCCTCCTCAATTGGGGTCTTTTCGTTGAGCTGTGCCACGAATAACGGCCAACCCCAATGATGGGTAGGGTCCTCAACCATTGGTTTCGCTGTCCATACAACCTTGCCGTTGTTGTATATTGCTTCGGACCACTTGCCCTCATACACGAGATTCCCGCAAGTAATCTTTACATCTTCGGAGCGACCACCAAACATGCCTTTAGACTTGAACTCTACGTTTGCCGTAAGGTGACCTCCAGCTGAAGACTCCACTGTGAACGTACCGCTCGGCTCAACATAGCGTTCTCCAGCTAGAATGTTGCGAATGAACATCTCCGGATTTATGTACGAGATGCTCTCGCCGTCGGGGAACGTGACGTTGAAGTGCCCAACATCAGTGATTTGAACCGTTTTCGCCCACATCTTAGTGTGTGGTCGTGACGTGAAGTGAGCTGTCCAATGTGTGGACTCTGTCTGAGTTGCGATCACTTCGGGTTTATGCATGACCTTTTCTGAAACAAAGCGCAGCCCACGGTCTTCGCGTACCATTTCATAGGTCTCGCCAAGCAACGGTGTGAAAGGCTTTCGCAAAGCGCGCTCTTTCGAACGAACCCCAGAAATCCGAGCGACAGCAAACACGGCCACTAGCATCACTCGTAAGTGTGACTTAGGGGATGCATGAGAGGCAGCATCAAGCATGCCTGAATTCTCAAATATCTCGGCCGTGTACTCTAGACCCGTGAGAGGTTCATTTGCAGTAATAGGAGCAACCATGTTGCCCGATTGTGCTTTCTTCAGCATGGATATCAGGCTGGGGGGCGCCTGGGTCGGTCCCTTGATGTTTTTGCGGCGATGAACCTCTGAGTGCGGGAGCGGATACAGCGATGTTTCCGCAGATGACTCCTCAATGGCAGGGGCTTGTGCCGTTGAGAGCGCTTGAGAGCCTTCTTTTGTACTGTCAAGAGCCGGTTCCGCGCTTGGCACTTCACTGATGATGCTAGCGTTGGAAGCCTTGCTCTCATTGTGTCGTTTCTTATTCTCCTCAGCAATTCTCCGGAAAACCGCGACAACCTCTGGATCCTCAGTTGCGAACTCCTGTAATTGATCTTTCTCCGCAAGCCTGGCAGACTGCAAGTGAGATTCCGGTGTATGTTTTGGCTTCTGTGGTATGTACGAGACGCGCTTATTGGAGACAGGCAGATCATCTTCCGCGTCTTCCACGTCACTGTCACCAGACATGTCGTAACCATCATCAGACAGGCTACCGCCTTGTGCCTCGCTGAAGCGCCGCCTTCGAGATGGCTTGTCAGGGTAAGCATCTACAGGAGCGCGCTGCAAAAGCCGAGGATTTAGCACAAGGAATGCAGTTGCGCCAAGCAAGGAGCATAGAACTATAATGACCATGAGAACCACGAAGGAACCCAAGACACTACCGATTGCAAGGCCTGCGATTGCCCCAGTAATGAGTCCGGGTTTGGACATAATAAGAAGGTCTTTCACTCGCGACCCCGTATTGGGGGGCTCCCGTTTCCGCGATTTTTTATCCTGAATGATCGTAGCGGAAGAGGGAACTGTAGTGGCAGCCGGACGTGGGGTACGATCGCCAGGACCACCGTCCCCTGAAGACGAGTTTCCAGACAGCCTTTGGTAGATTGAATGCAGAGGGTGCTGTGATGCGATGGGAAGGCCCGATATATAGGCCTTCAGCTCGTTAAGGGCATCCTGGGCTCCCCCCGAGCTTGAGAAAGCACTACCGACACCTGTGGAACCAGTTGCCGCGTTGGGACGCGCATCCTGTTGAGAAAAGGAGCCCTTCACGTTCTGAAATACCGTGGAGGTCTCAGAGTCAGATTCGCTCTCTTGAAAGCCCGAGGAACGTATGAACTCTAATTCCCTTTGCCACGCTTCAAAAGCTGCCAAGTTGCCGGCTTTCAGAGTCCACTTTTCCATACCTGAGTCTAAAGTTATAGTCAGATTCTTCGCATCCGTGGTGACGTCGGCAATACGCATGGGCATGACGCCGCGCAGGCTGCGAGATCGTTGATTCAAGTAGTAGTTGAGTAAACCCATCTTCTTGTCAAGAGAAAAGTATCGTCTCGCAAATCCTTGGAACTGCTTTCTGCGCTTCTTGGCCAGAAAGCCGGTAACGTAGCGGCCATCTACAGAGTGCGTGGGTTCTTGATCATTGCCACCACTGCTACTAAGGGTGCTCTGCCGCTGGCGCAGATGAGGGCCGCCGACACGAGGTGATTCTAACTCATTCGATTCAATGCTGTATGCGGAGTCAACAGTGTCTCTACGAACCGGCACGGCACCCACATTTGTATCAATTTGGGGAAACTGTTGCTGCCCCACTACCGGGCTCTCTCGCGTGCGCTGTGCCGTAGATGCATGGTGCTCTTCTGTCGTAGGACGGCTGCTAGTTCCCTGAACACCTTTCAAGGCGGCGGCAGCAGCAGCAGCGGCAGTGGCGTCGTTCGACAGCCCATGATGCGTCGGACGCTGAGCCGGGACTTCAACATGGAAAGTAAGCTCTACGTGCTTTGAGTAATTCTTGGAAAATGTGTTGTCGAACACGAATGCGATCATGTTTCCATAGTCTACCGAGGCGCTACCTTCGAGTGCATCCTTCGCCTCAACACGTACAAAGCCGCTGTAAGCGAGCGGTATGCACCCTGCAGTCTCAAGTCGATGGGCAACAGAACCAGACGTTTGAGACATTGTTTGTACTATCTTCTTCGAGTCCTCCTCCGGGCCGCCTCTCTCGTAGACTCCAAAGTTAATGGAGCGCTTCGTTGGCGTAACCTTCCAGGTTAGCTTACTACCAGGAGCAACATGCACCCATCGAACGAGGAAATCCTTTGAGTGGACTTCGATATTTTCCATGATGTCCTACCTGCAGAGGCCTTGCTTCTACCAGAACCGTGATTGATGAGTGTGGGGCAGAGGCGGGTTATGTTATGTGCTGCTTGCACTGGCCGAGCGGCCGAGTATCAGGGCAAGGAACCGTTAAACGTGGTTGCGGTGCGGTGCACCTGCCCGGCGGAGGGAGAGAGAGAGTTTGCCATGGATTTTTAGAACGGCGGTCTGCAAAACACCGGGCTGGCACTCTGTTTATCGTGCATAGCAGGACGATATACACGCCAACATATATGCCTCACTTCGATTTTTTACGTAAATGCAGCGCACTTTAGAGACTATGAGGTGGTACCACTATTTAAAAGGCGCATCTCAATTGCCCTCAGACGATCGTGCGACTGCGCGATTGAGCTGTTGGCGGCTTGGAGACGCTGGCGCAGATCAGTGATGCGTGACGAAGCCGAATGCTCGGGAAGAGTGGCTTTTTCCATCTTTTCGAGGCGGACCTCAAGCGCATCAATGCAAGCAACGAGCTCGGCTTGCGCGTCAATGAGACTTTCTGTCTTAGTGCTGGTGAGCCAGACCTTAGGCTCGAGGACTTCACGGGCAAAGCTGTCCATGCCGCAGAGCCCCCACCCAGTCCAGCGCTTGCAAAGCCGGAAGCTCGCTGACAATGCAATGCAGCTTACGTGCCTCCAATATAAGATTTAGGTCAGGGTCGGGTATGTATGCATGAACGGCGCGGAGGGCGGGGGTGACAGCTGTCGAAGTTAGGCGTTCACGG
This sequence comes from Entelexis tilneyi, assembly GCA_030566755.1. NCBI lineage: Eukaryota > Fungi > Ascomycota > Dipodascomycetes > Dipodascales > Trichomonascaceae > Entelexis > Entelexis tilneyi. Next base: position 646,739 of record JAKUAT010000001.1, on the reverse strand, counting down.
CACTGCGTCCCCTCAGGCCGTTCGAAGATCAGCTTTACTCAAGACCTTGCATTCGCACAGTCTCGGCGCGGATTTTTTGATCTACTGACTCAACGATTTCATTGAACCGGGTATCGTTCCCGGCCATGACTTCGTCGAGGTGGTGACTCGTGATCCCAGAGCGGTGATCCGAAATACGGTTCTGCGGATAGTTGTAGGTCCTAATTTTATCCGAGCGGTCTGCGCTCGAGACCTGACTTCTGCGATCCTCCCTTCCTTGACGCTGTTTTTCTTGTCGGTTGAGTTCGGCAAGCCGTGCTTGAAGGACCTGCATGGCCTTCGCCTTGTTACGATGCTGCGAGCGCTCATCTTGGCAAGTCACCATCATGTTCGTTGGAATGTGCAAAATGCGCACAGCAGACTCTGTGGTGTTCACATGTTGGCCGCCGCTGCCGCTGGCGCGCATGACGTCCACGCGGATGTCTGCGGGATTGATAATTGTCTCTTCAATTGTGTCACCAAGATCTGGGAGCACAACAACAGCAGCTGTCGAAGTGTGTACACGGCCCTTAGTCTCCGTTTCTGGTACACGCTGAACGCGGTGCACGCCGCCTTCGTACTGAAATGTCCCGTAGCTGCCTTGCTCGCGGACATTCAAAATTGCCTCTGTAATTCCACCGCTAGGCGTCTCATGCTGAGCTAGCACCTCGCACGCCCATTTACGCTTGAGACAGTAATTTTCGTACATATGCAGCAGATCGGCTGCGAAAAGCGTTGCTTCGGATCCGCCAATACCAGGCCGGATTTCAATGAGGCAGGCCTTCTCCACGAATGGATGTGGCGGAATGAGCAAACTCTTTAGCTCTTCGGTGAGACGGGCGATTGCCTCTCGCGTCGTTTCAAGCTCAACGGACGCTTCTTTACCAAGTTGTGGGTCTTTCACAAGCTCTTCAAGCTCGCTTAACTCGCTCTCAGCCTTAGTGAACTCCTCAAACCTGCTCACTATTGGCTGCAAGCGAGCGAGCTTCATGGCTGCCTCATTAGTGTAGTTCCCCGATATTTCTTCCACCAGCTTTGTATACTCCTCCTGAAAACTCACGACGCGCGACCTTACCGAGGGATGTAATGCTGATGCCAGTGTTCGGCAAAACGGACGCAATGTTGTTAGCGAGGTGCGCCTGAGAGGTGTGGACCCTCCGAAAGCCAAAGTCCGAAGGTTGCATATGAGCATTATTGATTGACGACACTCACCAAGTGTGACACTTTGGCTCAAGGAGATTCACACTTGCCTTCTATGAATAGTTATTATAAGCAAAGAGCTGTCTCCGCACGCTTCAAAGATCGTTGTAAAGCTTTTCTGCGACACCTCTTCTCTAAATGTTCGACAAGTATGGCCCAGCTTAACTAAGGCAAGATGGTCAGGCCAAGCCAGGCCTCTCCAACGTTCAGTCGGGTGAGTCTCGCAAGCACAATTCGCGGCCCCGTGCGACGATGGCCTGGAGGCAGCAACTTCAAGACGGCTTTGTCGAGCGCGACAAAGTTGAGCAAGATTTGGTGCCCTATTTCGCCGCGTTTGAGGTAGCCAGCCGACGTGCCGCAGCGGCTGACGTCGAGCAGACCGACGCAGCACGCCTCGATTCGCAGAGAGACACAATTGAGGGTCTCATGTTGAAGCGACGTGAGCTAGAAATGCAACTTACAATCACGCGTAATCAGCTCGAGCAAGCTCAGGAGCGCGCACGTACGTTCGCTGAAGAGCAATATATGAAAACGCACGCTGTGCAGGCCCTTCATGACGAAATACTGGCTCTCACGATGCAGCTCAGTCTCAGCGAAGACAAGCGAAAGAAGCTTCAGGACGAACTAGGGCGCTGATTCCTAGTTGGTGGCTGTGCACGTTCGCGCGGCGAGAATATATCAGCCTCATTTAATAGTATAAGCACTTGGCAAAGCTAAATTTGTAGTGGTATATGAGAGTCTCTACTAGTCGGGCACCATACTCGCTCGCTCGCTGTCTAACGCTGAAGAGAACAGAGGTGCATCCCCTGGGCACGTGTCCCATTCACGCGGGTTACTCTGTGGGTGCGCTAGACTCTCGTGCATGGCGCGCAGGAATTTAGTCTTTAGCTTCCAAAGCTGGCTAGAGACAGGACCAATTTGCAGAAGTTTGTCTAAGTGCTGCGCCTTGTTCGTGCTGGGGTTTCTGTTCCGACTTGTAAACGCCTTCACCGCAACCGCTTTCTTTCAGCCGGACGAGTACTTTCAGGCTTGGGAGCCAGCATATCTAGAGGTGCATGGAGTTGGTTTCAAGTCATGGGAGTGGCAGGCGGCTATTCGCACGTCGCTCGTGCCTCGTTTTTTTACCATTCTAATTCGGATCTCGCAGCAGCTGAAAATCGATCACCTAGTGCTAGGCAAGATTGTAATGGCGGCGTTTGCTGCAATCGCTGATCTATACACAGCTCTCTTGGCTGAGAGACTGCTCTCACAACGGCAGAGGCCGAGCACCATCCTTATTTGGCTCATCTCGTTAGGTTCCATGTTCAACTGGTACAGCTCGACACGACCGTTTAGCAACACTTTCGAAATGGTGCTCGTAGTGGTGGGGCTATACTACGCTCTGTCGAGTCACTTGTCAGAGTGGCTACTAGCACAGGTGTTAGCGCACGTAAGTATTGCGCTGCGACCGAGCAATGCCGTGCTGTGGGTGTTCCTTGGCGTAAGGCGCTTATGGCACTCGAGAAGTTGGAAGCAGTTGTTAATCCTTGGCCTTTCAAGCGCCTCGGTTGGAGCGGTGACGCAGGGCAGCGTGCTCGCCCTCGACATGCATTATTACGGGACCCAGGTGGTTCCGTACGTCGAGTTTGCTCGACATAATTTCGGCTCGCGCGTGAGCGAGCTATATGGTGTCTTGCCGTGGCATTGGTACATGAGTCAAGCACTGCCTTTCTTGCTCATGGGTTACCTGCCGATGGTTTTGCTTGGCCTCCGACTAGCACCGGTACTCGCGCTTCAGATCGTCGCCATCAATATCGCGGTCTTCTCAATGATAGCCCATAAAGAGTTCCGATTCATTTATTTCTTGCTACCCTTGTTGCATCTTATAGTTGCTCTGGGTTGGACTGCGTCGCCACGACCTCTTAGGATTATTGCTGTTGCCCTCAATGTCATTGTGGCTGGATACTTAGGAAGCGTGCATCAGCGCGGCGTAGTTGATGTTATCGATTTTGTGCGGCGTAGTCCCAGCGTCCAGAATGTCAGCTTCCTCATGCCTTGCCACTCTACGCCGTGGCATTCACATTTTGAGCGACCACTGGATACAGAGTTTAGGCCTCAATTCTTGACTTGCGATCCGCCCTGGAATGTGAGCAGCGTTGGATATGTGGACGAGGCGGACCGATTCTATCTTGATCCGAAGGCTTTCTTAGCCAAGTACCCTTCTAAGCTCACATCAACAGTAGTGGTATTCGAGCCACTGCAGGGGCTCATGGAGCATCTCGGCTACAGTGCCACGCAGAGCTTCTTCAATGGATTTTTCAATGAGGATTGGCGTCGCCAGGGGCGCGTCGTTCTCATGACAAAACGATCCAACCCCTAGAAAGATCACAACCCTTCGGAAATTCGACCGAAATCTAAAGAAACTCAGTTTCTGGTGTTCACTCTCTTTTGCTTCACGATGCTTCTGTTTTTTTAGCTACCAATAAATGTTGCCTATAAAGGTAAGTTCTAGATGTTCTAATTCAGGTCTTGATGCTTCTGTTCTCGCTATCCCTGACTGCCGGCTCTGACGGTTGTTGGATAGTGGAGTCAGAGAGCCTGGGCATCTCTAACTTCTGATCTTGAGGTACGTGTTTGGGAAGGAGATGCCAGTCAATGGCCTCCAGCCCCTCCCCTTCGAGCCACGCATTGGCCTTGACAAAATGCTTTGTACCGAACCAGCCGCGTGACGCGCTCAGCGGTGACGGGTGCACGCTTTTGAGAATAAGGTGGTGCTTCGCAGGGTTTGCTCGCTCAACGCGCTTCGCTGCAGGAGAGCCCCAGGCCATTATGACCACATGCGGATTGTACTTGAGGGCAGCCTTAATGACCTCCTCCGTAAACTGTTCCCATCCGTGGTTGGCGTGTGAGTTCGCCTTGTGCGCCTCTACTGTAAGGCACGCATTGAGCATGAGCACACCCTGCTTTGCCCACTTGATGAGCGACCCATGTCGCGGGATGTCGAACGTGTCAGGATAGCAGGCTTGTAACTCTTTGTAGATGTTGAGAAGCGAGGGCGGCGCCCGCGTTGGCGGACGTACAGAGAATGCGAGTCCGTGCGCCTGGCCGATGTTGTGATATGGATCCTGTCCAAGGATGAGCACCTTTACATTGCACAGCGGTGTGAGCCGCGACCACGAATAAATGTCTTGTTCGGGGGGGAACACAGCGACCTTAGCATCTTTCTGTGCTTTGATGTACCGCTTCAGCTTTAAGAAATACGGCTTGGTGAGCTCTGTGTGTAGTACTTCCAGCCAGGACGCGTCGAGGGTTTTGATTTCTAGCTCAAGTAACTCCCTTGTGTCTGAGGGCAGTTGTGTGACCCAATCATCCTTGCTCCACGGGTGCTCCTTGCTATGTTGTTCGGTTCGTTGCGCTGTTGTCGCTGTGTTTATAGGAGCTGCGGCTGTTGCAGCTTTTTTTGCAGCTGGAACGGTTGCACTAAAGTAGTCTGTTACTCTCTTCATTTGTGTGCAATGTTTTCACTATGAGCAGTCAATTTATTGTCGTTAGCGGCGGCAGTGAGCGGTAGGTCCTGTCCACCCGCTCAAACTCTTAATCACATCGACGCGTCTATGTGTCTGCAACACCATCATCCCCCAGGCTGCGAGCCCTATCCCAATCGAGCCCACCCACGATCATCAGTCGCGTTGCAGGCACTGCGTGTACGCGTTCTGAAAACTCAGGGGCTGGAAAATGGAATGGATATCAACAATTTCGTGATATTCAACAATGATTTTCCGGAAGGCCTCGTAGAGGAACTCAATAACTCGTACGAGGAGCTTCTACTGGGCTGTCAAGATTCTGTGGACCCTGGGTCGACTACGCAGCGCGAGTCGTCTCGTTCGCAACCTGAAACAGATTCGCTCAAAGCTCGCACGGATCCACCGATGCCCGCGTTTAGCGAGGCCCCTTCGGAGGACCGGCCCAGCGACGATGCGACACTACCTCAGCTGCGTAACAGCAGTGCGCGGTATACAGAAAAGGACGAGGAGCCTATGAGGCCTGTTCAACATTCTTCGTCGCGGGGGGGACCCTTTGTGACAACATCAGCTGCAAGGCGAGGCAGCCACATACGTGAAAATCGGAGTGGCTCGCCTCGTGTAGTAAGGAATTCTGCACCCCTGTACATGACAGAGGACAGCTCCTACGTGCCACCCCCACGCACCGGTCCTCAAGCATACCAGACGCGAACGTCGCAGAGCCAAGCGCCGGTAAATGCCCCCGCTAGCCCTGCTCGCATCAATCCTATGACCGCTAAGGACGCTGCTGTCGCTGACGCACAAGGTGCCCGCGCTCAGGCTGATGTACAGTCAGAAAGGGTGCCCAGCAAGAGGCTGCGGCAGCGGGCACTATTTTGCCCCCGAGTGCCCGAAGCAGGGATGCTTTTCCTCCTCGCCCTTGTTATAATAGCAAGCGTCGTGCTGGGGCTTGTGGTACGTCGTCAAGACATGCTAGCTCAGGAAGCCACACAACTTTTGGATTCAAAGATAGCTGAGCTTCACAGGCTTTTAAGTGCACACATCCCAGACGCGGAATTGAAAGCGCGCGATGAAGCGACTCAAGTCAACGCCAAGCCGCATGGTGAAACAAAGGAGCGCGATCTGCCGAGCAACCTCGCGCTAGTCTCCCAAGGTGCCCGAATTCTTAGTGGCTACACTACACCGCCGGCCTCAGCGGGATGGTGGTGGTGGAGCCGAGCCTTCCGTGTTGATCCCGACTGCATGTTACGAGCGCCATCTGCAGAGTGCTGGCCCGTTCATGGGGAAGCGACTATAGCAGTTGGGTTGGCGCGACAAGCTGACATTTACACCGTGAGACTCAGCTTTGCTGGCCCTGCGCACGATCCGCCTACTTTTGATGCATATATAATATCTACGGGCGGATCGATAGTGCACGCTAGGCACAAGGTTGCTGGTTCCGAGTTCGACCTCGTGGATGCCAAAAATGTGACGCAGATCATGCTGCGACTCTCTGACTTCGACGACCTCTGCGTTCGTACTGTCGAGCTGATTGGCCATGTCCTGTAGATTTGGGTATGAAGTCTTGTAATTCTTGTTACTACTATTATGATTATTATGATTATTATCGAATTTTGAAATAAATAAGAGGCCAGCTACACGCCAGCACGCTGCCTTCAAATGTATTCGTAGTTGTAAGGCTGCGCGAGCTCCTCGCGGGCGCGATGGATCACATCTAGCGCGCACTCTAAAGTGCTAAGCCTGTCTGCCGGCGTTGAACTGATGCTAGCCTGTGAAGATGTGGACGAGCATGACGATCCGGATGATATGCGTTGTGCCCGCCGATTGAGTTGGAGCTCTGCCTCGAGTCTATTCGCGCGCTCAATCGCCTCTGCTGCGGCGCGGGACATTATTTTGAGCTGCTCTTCGAGCCCTTCGATTTCCTTCAGGCGGTCAGACATTGTGAGAGCCAAAGCTGCGTGCAGTACACTATGTGAACAGGGTCGGACGCGTGGGGATGGGGACGGCTGCAACTTATATTAATGTCTCGGTTACATGCATAAATATAGCTACTCGTGACTTTAACCCCTACCCGTGACTAGTAGATCAAGAAAACGAGGACTACTGGCCTTTTTTAAACTCGATAATTTCGAGAAACTTAAAGTCTAGCTCACGCGAGGCTATTAAGGATTTTCTTAGTGCGCGCCATACTGAATGCTAGGAACGTCTCGTCGTATCACCAGGGGATACGAGGGGTCAATTTAAAGCACGTGATCTAAATTACGCGTCACGTCACGGTGCGTCTAACATGCAGAATACGCGTGTCTCCTCAGAAGCCTTACATGAGGGGACTGCTGTCTGAAAAGTCACGACAAGATGTTGTTCTATGTGCTCCATAAAAATACATCAGTTGAGCAAGATACATACTTGTTGATACGTGAGACATGAGTAGCAGGTCGACTGGGTCCTTTACTCTCGAGGCGAGATGTGCCAGAATAGTAGAGACTTCTCATGAGATAATTCCGCCCACCTTTTGCTATGCCCGCCTTTATAGCTGCGTTCATTTTAGTGAATTAGCCAATCCCGAGAATAACCAGTCTACATTTTTATTTCTTCAAGACTCTTCCGTTACTGCTGCGCTCACACCAAGGGAGGCCGAGCTGTGACTGAAGCTACAAGCCAAATCAGCTTGAATCCACAACAACGGACACTCTCTTGCCAGCCAGCTGTTTGGAGCTGGTAGATGGCCCTGATGACATAATCACGCACGTTCAAAAGAAGCAGGGCGCGCGCGCAGCCTCGCACTTGCTTCACGGGCAGCAGGCATTGTAGTTCTCAAACTTAGCAGACGTCTGAGCTAGCATGGGCTCTGCTGCAAAGGAGAATTCTTGCGAGTACGCTGCTGGCCTTTCGTCGCTCGCCGCCGCAAAGGCCAATCAAAATGCGACAAAGCCAGCGGGTAAGACCGAGAGCATCGGCACAAGACGTGCGCTGGCACCTAAGCCGGCAAATCTCCAGCAGCGAAGCATCAATTCACCCCATAATGTCACCAAGAAACGGCACGCAGACTTTAGCGCAAACTTCGACGGGCAAGCTTTAGGAACAAGTGCTCGCCCAGTTGGAGCTGACGACCTCCCCCAGTCTGGTACAAAGAGGTCCCGCCTTCAAATTATGGAAAAAGAAAGCAGCACGGACACTACTGAGGACGAAAGCGAAGATGCTGGTCACCTTACTCCGCTGGCCAACCTAGCCGCACGCCGCTCACAAAGTCGTAGTAAAGTACTCTACCCGCGTTCGCGAGTTCCCCTGGACCTGAGCGCAATAGAGCCTGACTTCGTTTCGGCGACTAAAGAACCATCATTTAACGATCAAACGAGAGCGTTTTTTGATAGCCTTGCGGCTTATCACCGTAGTCCTCCTCTTGCATCTGAAATTACCATGGACAGCCTTCCAGATCTGGAAGTTGACATCTCATCTGAGGAGGAAGTATCTATCACTGAGCTTAAGACTCCAACGCACTGAGAAGTCCCCCATTCGCCAGGTATAATATACTACTGCGAGTATGCATTGGCAACGGCAGGCCTGGAGCTGATAAATATGTCATTTCATTTATAATACAAATCATTAGCATTTAAGTAAGTAGCAATGTGAGCTAGTATGTCACTGGCTGAATATACCAGGCAAGCGTGCTAGTTCCGGTTACCACCTAACAAGGCTGCAAAAGCAAGGTACCACGTTCGCGACGCACCGCCGTCCAGGTCCTGCGCCTGGAAGCCATTCGAGGCAAAGTATTGATATGACGACTGCGGGTCAAACAGTGCCTGGTTAGCCCTCAGGATTCCGGCCCAACCGGAGTTTAGCGTGGGTACGAGGTTCGACAGCAGCGAGTCCCACTCTTGCTGTACAAACTCCTTGCGACGAATCAGTACCGATGCCGGGGTTAATGGCAGCATTTGAATTCCTTGGATATATTCCAGGTTAGTGCCAAAGTACGTTGTGTGATCCAGCTTGTTCTCGAAAGTAATGCCGGCCACTCGGTTGGCGAGTATATTGCTAGGCTGAATCTTGTTGTTGTCCTCAAATAGGAAGTAGTCGTTCAGCGACCGCCGGAGTACTGCGAGCATGAGACTTCCGCGCGCTTCCATTTGATGGTCGCCGGTCACTCGGCCCCACAACTTCATACCGTACGCAAAATTGTAGTCTTCAGACGTGCTTTCTTCGTCCTTACCGTCCCCGCTCTCAAACATCCCATGTGCCCACGAGTGGCCTGAATAGAAGTCGAACATGCGAGAGACTGGGAAGTACGTATCGTCCGCGGAAGGATTTGCGACATCGCGAACGAGTGAGTTTACCCATGCCTTATTCTGTTGAACCCAGCTTCCATCACCAACTTCGTTGTCAAGCAAACCAATAACGGCAGCCGTGTGCACATAGTAGCCATAGTGGAAATGGTGGTCGTTATAGAATGGCGCACCAAAGTCATCCATAGCTTGGCCGCCAGGTTGATTTGCAGCCGAAGAAGTAACACCCTTGCACAGCGTATCGTAGATGAACGGCGTCGGCTGTGTGTTGCTTAGCCAAGGCGCGATGGCATCCTTTAGCTTGTCTAGGGCCTGCTTTGAGACTGCGTCGTTGCCGAGCACAAGTTTGGCAACAAGCGCGATATAAGCGAATTTGTCAAACGCCTTACCTGCAGTGTAGGTAGAGGTAGTATGAACCTGGCCCTTAATGTCCTCTGCGAGTTCCTGATTCAACACGGTGGATAACAGCTTCAATGTATCTGCGTTGACCGTTGTCGAGTTTGTGGGCAGCCAGTCCGGTGAGCCGGTCAGGTCCTCAACCATTTCAAGCGTGTTGCTCATGACTCCGGTCAAGTAGCCCTTGTTTGTCGAATATACTGTGAGATCCGACACAACGCGGGGCTGCGTCGCTCCACTGAAAGAGGCGACATGATGAGGCAGAGCGTACAAAAGCGTCGTGCCTGAAGCAGAGTTTCCGCGGACATCATACGAAATACGGTAAGTAGCTGACGTGCCGCTCACCTCGCCATCTAGCTCTGCCGCGACGGGGAAAGCGCCCGCGGTCTGGTCGATGCTCTCCTCATTATTTGGAACAACTGCAACCTGCACGATGATTGAGTCGGCGCCAGAAGCGGCAAAGTTCCCCATCACCTCAAAATCGCTGATCGCCTTGAACTCGAAGTCGTCTGGCGCGTTCACATACACGTTCCATTGTACGCCATTCATCAGGGTCACGGCATATTTTTGGAGACCGGGTGCACAATGCGCGCTTTTAACCTTCACAATCTGCTCAATTCCAAGCTGCGAAAAGAGACGCGGAGTGTACCCGTCATAAATGGCTGTCACAAAGCCCATTCCAAGCGTAATTGGAATTGTGACAGCTTGATTTGGCCAGCTATTCTGCGTTGTAAGTGTCACGTTGGCGCTAAACGGGCCCATCCCATTTACGCTCGGCTTGTTCAGATTCGAGTTCGTGAATTCCATTGCTGAGAGCACCAATGATTTCAACCCAACAGGATTCGTATAGTACTCAACGGGGTTAGCCCCTGCATCTGGTCCAAACACGCGTTGACTCGCATTTGTGTACGAGATGCCAAAACCGTAGTAAGACTGGTCCGCCGAATAAAATACTCCATAGGGCTGAGCAAATGCGGTGAGATCTTGCCCGTTCAGAATGAGATTGTCGTAAAACTTGTTTGTCTGGACTGTTCCACTGGTGTCGACGCCGCCAGGTAGCTGGAGAGGGATAGGCTCTCGCGAGAACATACTCAGTGGCTCGGAAGTATCAATTGCGTCAAATATTGGCCCACTGTACGACTGAGAACCGCCGCCTGGTGCTGTAGATGGTTTACTGGCACTTGTTGAGGAAGAAGAAATGGAGGTAGAGGAAGCAGCGGGAGACGTGCTCGAGGGAGAGGAGGGCGCCCAAACTTCAGATGTCGATGTAGTCACGGTGCCAGCAGCAGAGGGGCCGCTACTAGTTGATTCTAGAGAAGCCACAGATGGAGAGGTTGAAATGGAGCCAGTGCTAGTGCTAACTGCCGTCGTTGAGATGCCAGCAGCAGAAGTACTCTCAGTAGACGTTGGTGAGCTCTGTGATGCCGCTGGAGGTACAATGGTGAAGCCGCTACTGTATGTTGCGGGATCAACTGTTGTACTAAGCTCACTTGTTGAGTACGAGTCAGTTTGAGAAACCGGCGCTGGCTTAGAGCTGAGCGGCTCTGTATTGACCGTACCGGTGGGGATAGTGGTAACGATTGTGGATGCCTTGAATATCGTCTCTGATTCATACGAAAATGTCTCAGATGTGACAATGTCGACGGGCTGTGAGGCAGTGATCGTCGAAGGCGCGGCGGTCGTGACTTGCTGGATAGTCACTATACGGCCCTCAACAGCTGCAAGCAGAGCTGCAACGGAGAGACGCATCATCGAGATTTGAAAGAGTGTGGGTGAAACAAGTATGTTCGTCTAGCCGAGACCTTTTTGATTGCGGTCTTATTTATATTGAGCGAACCACCCGTATGCAGATGTAAGGTAAGGGTAATACTTCCCTGCACGCGCACCCCAGCCTTCTCTTTTTTGGACTCCATATGTGCATTAAACAACTGTGAGGCAAAGTCTTAAATAAGTGCATAAAAGCAAACCAATCTAGTACTAATGAGACTCTTACATGTCATTTCTTAAACTTTTACGCAACAGCTCGCGCTGCCGTCGTGATTGTGGACAAGGGTCAAGAACTGACAGAAAAGTAGGGGTGCTGGAGACCCTTACCAGATAAAGATATGCCCTAGCCCTGGACAGATCGGACCCATGTCGGTAAACTCGTGTTGCGCCTAGTAGCTGTCAAGAGGGCCTTTCATTTGCTACATGTCAGAACAGACGTTAATTACTGGTTCTGCTTTTCATATTTCCCACGATACTTGTTATCGGCTTCAACTATTCTGCGATGTCGTGGAAACGGATGGCCGTTGAATTAATCAGCAGCTATTTCGGACATACTAAGCCAGCCATCGAGCCTTAGCGGTCTGTCGGTCTGTGCACGCATGCATACCAGCCGCGCAGATCTCGGCTTTTGCGTCATAGCCGTTGGAGGGTTACGCCATCTCTTTTGCAAGCTAAGAAATATGGCACTACTGTCATTTCGCCTCGCAGAGTCCGCTCTACCTTGGAGATGATTGGAATACCATATTAAAATACTAAAATACAAATGTCATACATACGTAGAAAGAAAAGACAGGTCGTAACTGAGAAAATAAGCGTTCACGCTGCAGCCTGTGCACACAATCAGTGGTTATCCACGAATTCCCCAACACGCGAGAGCAAGCTGTTGATATCATCATCCTTGTCGTCGCCATCAGAAAAAAGTTCGCCGTAATCAGTGACTTTCTCTTTTTGTTGGTTCTGATCGCGCTGTTCAGTGCTTGGCTCAGGCTGGATATCATTAACAACAAGCTCGTGCTCTGCGCTATTAGCGTCCTGCGAACTGGGAAAAATCGCCTTCTCACGTCCAATGCTAGGCTTCTCTACGCTAGGATCGCCGCCACTAGTGGTATCCATAGGATAATCACGCGGCGGCGGGGCTTTGCCGTCATCTTCAGAAGATTCCTGAGCGTTCGCAGTGGCTACACTGGTATCTGCGATTGCGTGGGGTTGGCTCGGCTGATCAACCCCACGCTGCTCCGATGAGTTGACTAGGGGCGGCGCAGAGAGAGGTGACTTAACAGGTGACGAAGCCGCTGCCTGCTCTTGAGTAGTCGGTCGATGAGAGAGCGACTCCTGGGACGTCGTAACATCAGTACGGTGTGCAGGAACTGCTGGAGTAAATCCCGGTTCCGCGGCAGTCGTTTGACCGGACTTCTGTTTTCGCTCCCTAATCCGCTTTCCTGAGCTCTTTCTAGTTTCATAGTCACCTGTGACGTATTGAAATACCGCCGGAATTGGCAGCCCGAGGCGCACAAAGAACATTTTCAGGTTGCGAGCCTTATCTTTAAGTTGCACTTGCGATCTGTCTTTGAGGACCTCACTGATTTTACCACCAGGGCCATAAAGCTCGAGAATTTGCGCCCAGTAGGGTCCCTGGACGCGGTCCATCCCTTTCATTAGTGCCTCTTCTTCCTCCTTGGTCCATATACGCCGCGTGGTAAACATTGAAGCTCGCGGCCGAACGGCATCGGTACCTTCGGCACTGGCTCGTGCGGCCTCATAGGCAGCCAGTGTGTCCGTGGGGCCATCAACAAGTGGAGCGTCAGCGGCAGGGCGTGGACCTGGTCTACGGGATCTCTCTGCAGATCGGTCCTGAGCGTCCGCGGAAGTACCTCCTGGCGGAGGTAGTACCTGTTTCGGTAGCGGTGGGAACATAGGATGTCCTTCATTGGCAAGACTAGAGGACTTATCACCGCTCTCAGTGACGCGCAGTTCTTCCCTTGATAACTGGCGCTGCGGGGCATCATGGCCATTAGGTTGCGGCCCTTTGTCCTGACTACGCGGCTCTTCGGTGGGTGATCTAGATACAGCAGCTACTCCAGAGGAGCTCGCGGTCTCAGATTGCGGTGCAGGTTCTGGCAGCCGAATGGCTTTCTCTGCTGTTTGGGCAGGGGTGCCAGATGGTACCTCCTGGGCTTCTGGTTTGAGCATGGAACCGGATTCGCGTTCAGACAGGGCGTCTGCGGAAGAAGTCACGGTCGTGGACTCCGTAATGCTTGAAGTCCCTGGTCTTGGCGAGCTATAAGTGGGCCCTGACGCGGCTGCCGCTGCCACTGACGCCGGTGGAGGCGCACGGCGGGTAGTCGCCACTCGAGTACCAGCTGCGCTACATGGAACAGTAGATAGGTTTGTCGAGGTGACAGCAGCAGCAGCCTGATCCTGAGCAGGCTGCCTCTGCCGCGGAGGAAGCAATGTGTAGTGATTCTTCTGCACATAGTCGCTGAGTTCTCTTAAAAACGGAACCCAATGGTACTTGGAGGAAAGGTCCTTCGCATCCTCTGCCTCAATATTCTCTCGCCGCCGCTTACACTTCTCAACAAAGTCACGCTCCGAAGGTGCCAGCATAGCCCTGTCGCCAAACATCTCACGCAGCTTTTGATCAAGATCGTCTGGGAATAAGTCATTGATCGCTGCCTTGCGGGCTTGCTCGTCGGTTGTACTTTCCACGGCCGAGATATAGGCTTGGGTTTTCAAGTCGAGATAAATGTTGGCCTGCTGTTTCAGCAAGCGGCCTCCTTCGGGTACGAACGTTTGGATGAACCATTTATCTAGCTCCCAGAATCCAATCTCAATCGTGCCAAACACGGCGGCTGCAAATGTAGCCAGGTTGGCCCGTTGAATAGTGTTGGTATTATCGCGATTCAGCTCAATACCTGGTATGCTATTTTCCAAGAACGGTCGAACTTCTTCAGGCTTCGACTCTGGTCCGTTACGAGAGCTGGGGCTAGCATAAAGCAAAAAAAGCCGCTTCGCATCCTCAAAAGCATCCAGTAACAGTCTGTAAGCCAGTCCCTTTTCACTTTTTGGCTGCGTCACAGTGGCTAGGGTCTCTTGGTAGTGATTGCAGCCCAGGGCTTCCAGAATTTGAGCAGCAAGAGAGTCTAAAACTGTGACCGTCTTCCTTCGTGCTTGTAAAATCGCTTGATTATCATTCAGAGCCGGTAAACGAGGCTGATCATCCGCCTCGCGGCGTGCTTCCTCGACCTGCTCGGCGAGCGACTTCTCATACTTCTCTGAGAGGGAAGGCGGAGCATCAGGCAAGCGCTTCCTTGGCTTCAGTGCTTCACTATTTGTGCGATTTGGCTCATTTTCCAACAAAGGGCCATGGCCCGAAGGCTGAGTGCCTCGATTTACATGGTAAGAGCGTTCTTTGGCATTCAATGGCGCAGTCGGCGTCGTAAGCGCGGCTGGCGGAGGGGGCATTGGCGGTAGCTGGCCATCGCGCGCAGGCAACGGTGGCATTTGAGATGCTAACGTGTCTTTGGCTACGCTGGGCCGTGACGCCTTATTGGCACGATCTTCCTGCGCGATGCGAGGACCATGGTCATCGCCCGGATGCAGCATCGGACCTTCCAATCTGCCTGATATTACGCGTGGGCGAGGAAGCGCCACAGAAGCGGTGCCGCTTGTTGAGGCTTTATCAGAATCGTATGCCTTTGGCCGCTGAGCTGACTCCACCGGAGAGGCAGTCTCAGGAGACCGCATTTGCTGCGATGTCTCTTGTGATTCATCAGGTCGTGATACCGGCGCAAAATGAGATAATTGAAAGTCTTCCTCAGACGCGTCATTGTCGCGTTCCATAAGACCAAATTCCTGAAAGGACGAAAGCGCGCCTTTAAGTTGCTGTTCAATGGACAGCTCTGCAGCTTGTGGATCCTGCTCAGCCTGCGCGTTTTTGTCCTCAGAAAGCGCTTGATTCTCGGGAACTCGCGAGGCTTCCGAGTTACTCGGCTCCGCAAGGGACGCCTCCGCGAGCACATTGTCTGCCGCCTGTTCCGTGTGTTGCTGCAATTGTGCCATGATCAAGTCAAGATCAAATTCATCATCGTCATCGTCGTCATCGTCGTCATCATCGGCATGTATTCGCTTCGCGTCGTTCGCTGCATCTTCAGCGTCAGTGCCATCGTGCACGCGCTTCAGCACGTGTCCCCGGGTCTCATCGTGCGAATTATGTTGTTCCTTACTTTCGGCTGGCTGGTCCTGATTTGCCGCGGATGGCGGGCTATCGGCCGCGAAGGGATCATGGCCTCTTCCTGGAAACTCGGCGACGGCCGTGTTCTCAGGATGCGTTGATCCGTCCATTGAGGTGTGAACCTAGCACCAGGCTGCTACACTAGGGCCCAAAACGCGTTAACTACGATCGTGACCGTCCACGAGCTGGTCAAGACGCTGGCGAGGCCCTGCGCTGATGGAAAAAATCGCTCATGTAAGCTGATCGCAATTCTGAGTAAAAGGGTGGTTGGAACCGACATATCGCTATAGACGAGGTTACGATTTGCCTCTGCGATAGCTCCCAACTTAGGCACCACCACCATCACCACCACCATCTCACACACACACTTGAGCGCCCCCTCAAGGCTGAGACCAGCGAGACATTCGTTCAACTCACTACCGCTACAAATGTACTACGTCAAGCGGGCTATATATGGTCCGGATCCAAAAGAACAGAAGCGAGCGTGTGATGCGCTGCTTCGGAAGAACCAGCGTGAACTTGACAAGCAGATGAACGCCCTAGTTGCGGCCGAAAACAAGACGAAGGTGATGATTCGGCAATGTGCACGTCGCAATGACATGAGGAGTGCCAAATTGCTGGCTCATGAGGTGTACAAAGCGCAGAGACATCGGGAGCGCCTTCATCATTCAAAAGCGCAATTAAACTCGATTAAAATGCAAGTTGCAGAGTCATTCGCGATGCTAAAAGTACAGGGGTCGATGCAGAGCTCAACTGTAGTCATGAAGGAGGTGAATCAGCTCGTGCGGCTCCCCGAGCTCATGGGTACAATGAGCCAGCTTAGCCAAGAGCTTATGCGTGCTGGTATCATTGATGAGATGGTTACTGATACGTTAGAGGGATTGGAAGCAACAGACGATTTGATGGAGGAGCCCGAAGACGAGCAGCGAATAGACTCGATCTTGAACGATGTCATCAATCCGCCACAACGCGAGCGACCTGTGCCACAACCAGCTGGTGCACGTGTCGAAGCTGTGGCAGCTGTGGCAGCTGCAGAAGAGTCAGAGGCGGAGACTGAGAATGAGTACCAGAACAGCGATGAGATCAACAACATGCGCGAGCGACTCAAGGCACTTCAAAATTAGACGAGAGTAACTAATTGCACTTCTTATTTATTTTTCATAGCTCCCTGCGAACACTAAAGTATTTCAAACAGCGTTAGCGTCCTCCGCTCCTCTGCTCCTCCGCGCTTCGCCAGACTGCCAGAAACGCGTTCGCAAGCGAGAGAGACTTGTCGACTGCGCAGAATGTTGCAGCAAGAGTGAGCTCAAGGACTCGTTGTCTGATTGAAATGACTCACATCGGCAGACTGCCTACAAGGGCGACAGGAAATCGCCCGACGACACTACCAAGGGCAAGGTCACGACGCAGTCAACTGTCTCGCTGAAGCAGCAGCACCTTGCTCCAAGCCACCTGACACGGTATTACTTCATCGCACCCACTTCCTACATAAAGCACACGCATTTCAAGGCTAGCACTCCAAAACTTTTTCTGCAGATATCAAAATGACCGTCACTTTGTTTACGCGCCTGCCAGTCAGCGCCTACGCCACTGGTTCTGAGGCACTTGTTAAGTACCTTGGTCTCGATGTTAAGATCGAGTATGCTAGCGGCAGCGACAAGCCGTCAGAGCTGTTCGACTCGCTTTTCCCGGAGGGAAACCGTTACACTCCTAGCCTTTACGACTCGAGCAACAAGCTCGCGATCAATCAGGCGATAGCGGTCAATGACTATCTGCTCTCTCTAGCGAAGGACACGAAGGGCCTTCTAGGCAAGACGCCAACGGACAAATACGAGGCACTTATGTGGATTAACCGCGCTGACGTTGATGGCTGGAAGAAGATTGTCGTGATTGTTCACGATGCCGCAAATGGCAATAAGCACTCGCAGAGCGAAATCGACGAGATTGTGGCAGGCGCCGAGACATTCTTCACCATTTTCGAAAACCATCTTCGCAACCACACTTACATTGTTGGCGAACAGGTCACCATTGCCGACGTGCAGATTGCTGGTCTTCTGCACCCTGGCTTCCGCTTTTTCGTGTCGAAGGATTGGCAGAAGAAGCACCCGAGCGTTGTGCGTTGGGCCCTCACGATCCTGAATTCGAAGCTTTATGACTTCAAGTTTGGTGGCAAGTTTAAGTTCCTCGGCAGTGCCAATGAGTTTTACAACCCACCCAAGCCTGCTGGCTCGGCACCGGCGTCGGCTGCTGAGCAGCCCGCTGTTCCTGCGAAGAAGCCCTCGCACCCGCTTGCGGAGCTCGGACCTTCGTCGGTACCAATCGATGAGCTTAAACGCACCTACTCCAATAAGGAGACGCGCGAAGAAGCCCTTCCGTGGTTCTGGAACTCGTTTTACAATGACGATGAGTGGTCGCTCTGGAAGGTCGATTACAAGTACAATGAGGAGCTTACGCTCACGTTTATGTCGAACAACCTAATTGGTGGTTTCTTCAACCGTCTTCTTGCGTCTACCAAGTACCTATTTGGTGCGGCCGTTGTCTATGGTGAGAATAACAACAATGGCATCCGTGGCGCCTTTGTTGTGCGAGGCAAAGACTTCGCACCGGCCTTCGACGTTGCGCCCGATTGGGAGTCGTACACGTTCACGCGTCTTGACGCCAAGAACGAAGCCGACCGTGAGGAGCTCGGCGATTTGTGGGCCTGGGACAAGCCTCTTGTTGTTAACGGCGAGAAGCGTGAAATCGCTGATGGCAAGGTTTTCAAATAAGCGCTGGCTACTTCAATCATAAATAATTAGATGACTTGCTTTTCGTTAACTACAGTTTTTTGCACGATTCTTCAAATATGCTTCCTTTAGCTTCGCTTGGTATCAAGTTTCATTCTTCATTTGAGGTTTCACGTTTACGTCCAACACCAGCGTCGGTGGAAGTGAGAGCGGCTCGCTACGAGAGATTTCGCTAGTAAGCTCTAGCGCTGAGATAGAGCTGCCCTCAACGTTTTGTCTGCGCTTTTTCAATGTTCTCTTTGTTGCGGCTTCCAACGCATCGAGGGACTCAATGTGCGGCCCCGTAGGTGCCTCGTGTAATACTGCCAGGACCTCTGCGTATGAAGCTTCGCAGCTTTCGGACGGATCTGGAAGAGCTCTGAGAACAAATTTTCGGTCCTTTTCTAGATTCTTATCGACTACACCCGCAAAGAATGTCTTGTCGCGTAAACATTGCACGAGATCCCCTGAGATCAATAGGGATGGATCTAAAGGCAGTCGGTGTTCTGATACATAGGGCTTCGTGCGATGGAAGCGGCATAAAGGCGCGTGTGGATTACTATAATCCACTCCAGCTGCAGCTGCGCATGAGCCGTGGTAGGCACGGGTGCAGGTCCCAAATGAACATTGAAAGCAACACCCCTTGCTCTGCTTGCAGTATCCGCACTTGAGGGCGAATCGATCCGTGGCAATGAGGTCAAGGCCAAACACCGTTGAGCCCACAGTCCAGCACTCGGGGATAAGGTTGGCGCACACAACGTGTACACTTGCCGTTCTTTCGCGGTTCGATACATAGCGGCTGCGGTAGATATGCGGGCAGAGCACACACTTACCAAGACGACGTGGCTTCCGCTTGTTTGAGGAGGCCGGTGAAATATGACGGTTCTCGGTTCGCTTGTACTGAGCTTGGATCTCGGAGGCACGGTCTGGATTCTGGATCATCTCGACCATGAGCTGGACATTAATCCCTACCGAGTGGTTTACGCATTGGCACTTCTTCGCCTTCAGCCCAATTTTATACCAGGAGTCATGCGCAAAGTTCACCGACTCCGCGACGTTAAAACCATAGTTGAAGCCTGCATGATAGCCATATGGAAATGTGATAATAAACTCCTGCTGCCTGTGAACAACCTTGTTAACAGGTACGCCGTGCTTGGCTAGGAAAGCAGGATCTACGAGAAACGTTTTGTGTCGCAGGAACTCTGAGCACTTTTCCTGCTCTTCTGGCCAAAGCGCGCACATAAGCTCATAGAACTGCTTATGATACTTCTGTGGGATCGTGTACCATTGCTTTGGTGCCCCAAAGTGAATGTAGTTTATTGAGGGAAGATCTACATCCTCAAGATGCCATGCGAACGTAGCCTTCCACATTCCACAATACAGATACGCATTTGTAACGCCCGGCACGGCCTCGGGTAGGAGTTGAAGAAGTGAGTCCAAATTAGCAACATTCCACTCTGTCGTGCGCTTATCAAACAAAGATCCGGGCAAATCTGCCCCATACATTGGCGAGCCACCGTATGACAAGCCCTTCCAGTATTTCGATTCAAGCTCTTCGCATTTATCAGCTGAGAACTCCGCGTCATCATAGCGAATGAAGCCACCTTTTTCAGCTTCATAACCACCAAGCGCTTTTTGCTTCTCGCCGCGCCTCGCTGGAGGCTGGTTTTTGAGGTCATTGCACATCTTTTCCCACTCTTTCACTGTGTATTGGCGGCGCTTCTCCACATTGTCAATGCTGAAGATACCCCGACCGCCATTCACAGTGACGTTTTGAATGATCGGATTGCGAATATTTATGTCCTCCACGACTGCCGTTGGCAGTTTTGGGAGCTTCGCAAGCCACTCCGGCGGAGGCACAATTTTCACAATCCCAGATTGCATGCCTATGGCCTCAATCTGGTTAACAAAGTTGCGGAAATCCTTGAAGTCACCGTAAGCCGGCCTGAACACCGGAACACCTCCCTCCCATGTTGGTGAGAATGATGAGGCAGCGCTTCCAGACGCCATAGGTTCGAATCAGATACAGCTAGCAGTCTGCCTGCATATGGTACAATAAATAAACCCTAACCCATGATTAATTGTTCAATCGCGCGACAGCCGTGTGATTTGGGAATTAATTTGCGTGGGCCTTAATGGTTGATGGCTGAGGACATTCGCTGTCCAATTTGTAACCTCAACCTCCAAGTGTTTACCGACCGTCAGCGAGAGGAGCATTGTGATGAGTGTTTGGACAATACATCCACGCTCTCGCCACCAGGTGAGCATACAAGCAGGAGTGTGAAATTGCAAAACACACGCGCGGGACATGTAAAGCTGGAATGCTCAGTGGTGCCAGCTCCCAATCAAAGTAGTCGCGCGAGTGAACCTCTGCTTGTGGATGATCTGTTGCCTAAATGTAACGAAAACCCTGTTGCCAATGAAAGCCTTCTGAGTGATTGCAGCACGCAAGCTGAGCGGGCCGAGGTAAAGCGCGAAACTGCTGCGCAGTGGTCCTCACTTCTAGGAAAAAGAGCAGTCCCAGCACCGCCCCGCTCTACACGGCTCAAGTCCTCACCTAAAGTAGCGAGCAGCACGGCGGGGACGGTGCAGGAAGAGGGCACAAGTCTCGAGAAAGGACACAGATCAATGCCGTATTTCAAAACTTTGACATTTGGAAAGACGAAGCTAGCTGTGGACGCTTTCAGTTATGGAGCAATTCCAGGTGTGGAAGCCTACTTCCTCACCCATTTTCACTCTGATCACTACGGCAGGCTCGGGAAGCACTGGACACATGGCAATATATACTGCTCGCCAGCCACAGCCAGGCTCGCGGCGCTGAGGCTGAAGGTGAGACCGGAGTTTTTGCATCCCTTGGAACTCGACAAGGAGCACAGTATCCAAGGAATTAGTGTCATTTTTCTCGACGCAAACCATTGCCCTGGAGCCACTGTAATTCTATTCAACAAGCACACGTTGCATACAGGTGACTTCCGTGCTACGCCGCAGCTTGCACTACGTATTAAGAGTATGGTGCCGCTTCTGCGAGCCACGTACCTTGACACAACATACCTAGATCCCGATCGTAGATTTCCGTCGCAAGACATTGTTGTACAAACATGCGTGGAATACACGGCTCTGCAGCAAGAAAAGCCTGTTGAGCACAGCTTCTTTCTAAGGCGCCCAGAACAGCGTCGGCTCCTAGTACTGGTGGGGACATACACCATTGGCAAGGAGCGCCTTGCTCTCGCCGTTGCGCGGAAGCTGCGTAGTAAGATTTGGACATCTCCGCAGAAACGCAAAGTCCTGGAGACCATTGACGATCCTGAAATTAATGAGCTGCTCGATGATGACGGACTGCGCGCACAGGTTCACCTCGCTAGCATGTATGAACTTTCTATGGCTAAGCTGGAGGACAAATGGCGTTTTTTGAAACGGCATTTTACACATATGCTTGCGTTCGTGCCGACGGGATGGACATGGCCTAAGAAAGGAACGGAATTCACTGTGAGCACGCTTGAGGAGCCACGAACAACAACTGTGAGTCCCAACGGCAGTATTCGCATCTGTCGAGTGCCGTACAGTGAGCACTCGAGCTTTTCCGAACTTGAAGAGTTTTGTCGCCTACTCCCCAGCGAGAAATTGATACCTACGGTTCACACCTCCAGATACGATATTCTTAGAAGCTGGGAACTATAAACTTTGACTTACGATAACTTCAAAGAAATACTGTGCTAAACTAGGCGCGAAACCAAATTTAAAAGACAATGAGATGGTAATTCGCAAAACTCGTAAGGGAAAGTGGTCGTGATTCCTATAGTCAAGTGGAATAAAATGTTTGAAGCAAACCCATTAAAAATCTTGTTATTAAAAAAGAATGGTCACGGGCGGGATCGAACCGCCGATCTTAGGGTTATTAGTCCTACGCCTTAACCAACTGGGCCACGCGACCAATTATTACTTTATAGTATGATATAACATATACGATGATACAATGGCGTGCCATATGACAACTAGCAGGTTTATAGCAACAGAGTGAACGCGCTTTTTATGAAGAGATGTTGCTGGCAGTGTAGTGTCTATAGCACTGACATGTATCGCTCATTCGCCAATACATTAGCGAGCTGGCTCACCGTGCGTGATATACTGCTGCCCGCAAGGTGAGCAATGTCGTAAGGCGCGGCGGTCACGCGGTCAGCTCTTACGTCAACGGCGCAGTGTACAGCACGACCAGTGCACATTGGCAACTCGCGAAGCCCCCGCTCATTGAGAGAGAATGATGACGACTTCAGTAGTTCCATGGGGCCAGAGAGTAGAATCATGGGCAGACAGCCTGTATGACGACCTGAAAGGCTTTATTTTTGGACACTCTACCACAACTCCATTGAGCCCAACACGCACTGCCACTGCCACTGCCGGCTTTGACGCTGAGGCGTCGTCATCAATCGCGGCAGCCCTTACTACTGCGTACGAGAAAACCCACAATCAATACTATGCCACTCATACCTCTGCAGTTCCTTCAGTAGCAGCCTTCACGCACACTGCTTCTGCCGCCTCAACCGCGGGCTCGGTCACGCCGCCTACATTATTGGAGCCCACATCTAGCCCTCTCCCTGCGTACACTTCCTCGCTTGTGCCTAATGCCTCTCCTGTCGCACACCCTGAGCATACAGATCGTGTGGTAAACCAAAACACATTCCTCTTGATACTCTTGGGTGCTACAATCGCTGCTGCTATCTTCCTTCTGGCACCTGTGGTTGTGAGGCTTGGCCAGTTTGGCATAAACGCGCTTAAGTTGCTGCTATGCCGCAAAGGTTCATTCAGTCGCGACTCAGAAATGGGCCTCACCTCAGAAACGTTCAGCCTCACGGGCAACATTGAAAGTGCGGATGCAAGGCAAGGTCTTGACAAGAAGGCCAAGATGCGGGTCATGTGGTACATGCTGCGCTACGGCGAGCAATTTGACGAAGCCCGTCTGCGCTACGTGTTGCACCAGTTCGCGAAGAACGGCATTGGGCCCGATGGCCAGCCGCTAGACCCGAAATTCATAAGCTACAGCTCAGATAATTAAGATCTAGCCCGCATATATATTTATTCAATTTTTATCCATAAACAATGCGAAAGATGTGAGCAACTCAAGATACTAGTGTGTTTATATTGCTAGTACGAGGGGGGTCATGCCTGAATCTGCTTCTGGCGCACTTTGTTGGCATAAAGACCGGTGTGCTGCGTTGCTTGAGGCTCCGTGCTGGCCATTGTCCGCATAATCACGTCTCCGACCCACTGCTCGGCAAAAAGGGCTTTGAACTCGCCTCCCACATACATTGAGCCAACATCGCCAATGAGGCCCACCATAGAACGCAGCATCGAGCTAGAAGCAAGCTCCGTCATCGTCTGATCCTGGCACATCATCTTCAAGAAGAGGAAAATGCCTGGCACGTACCCACCAAGCTTGGACGGATCGTCTCTGTATCCAGCAACAATTCCAACCTGCGCATCAAGAATGGCTTCCTTCACATTAGCAACATAGAGGTCGTACTCGATGCTGGCCTCAACTGAAAACTGAAAAACTTGGCTTATCTGACCAAGAAACTGCTCTGTTCCTTGCAAAAATACATCAAACTGACCTGACGGACCAGAAGCAGCAGCAAGATCGCCAATGCAAGCCAGCGCCGGTGGGATGAGATCACGGCGAATAGTCTCGAAGTTTGCAAGAATCTTACTGAGCTCCTGCATGAATCCAGGCACATACTGTGCGACTTCCTCGCCAAGTGCGTGTGTGATGTCAGATATCAGACCCACTGCAGTGCCGCTCACCGTGAGATCTGTCTCATTGAGGGCGGTGACAATGAAAGGCAGCAACGCAGGTACGTACTTCGCGAAGTTGACTGAAATACTTCCCGCGATAGCGCCAAGAGCAATGAAGACGTCGTCCTCAACGAGCGAATTTGGGAACTTATTCGTGAGGAAGGCCGCCAGCAGTTCCATGATTGTGTCGGCAACCGGCAGCACCTGACCCTCAACGCGGCGTATAATGCTAGTGAGCAGCCCCAAGAGATTAACCTGAAGCTCTTCTACATTTTGGCGATCGTCCACCGAGACGACCTGGCGTTGCATTTCGAGAGAATGACGAAGACGCTCATCACACACGCCCGAGCAGCCCATCACGAGCTGTAGGGTATCGTTGGGCGCGTATATGACAAGACTGGACAGAGCTTCATAAGCGGATGTGCGCGCACTGTGCTCGTTGTCACCACGGCTGCTTGCGTGCAGCAGTGTTGACGTCAAGACCTCATAAAACGGCGACATGACCGCCGTGTCCTGGTGCGGTACTGGGTTAAGTTGCTCAGCGAGATTCATTATGGCCCAACAGCTATGAGTGACAACCTTTGCATCATCCTGCAGCCCGCTGACAACTGCCTCGATGACAACCTGGAGCTGCTCTGGTGTATCTATAGCCGGAATCGCGCAGTCCGCTATGCGACCAAGGCACCACGCAACTGTCTCACGCACCGGCACAGATGGATCCTTGATCATGGCTGCGAGCGGTCTGAGAGAACCGTGAACAATCGACACTAGCCGATCTCGCTCTGGGCCATCGAGGACAGAGCCGAACGCCATGACAGATGCTTCGCGATAGTTCCACTGACTGCTTTCGATATTCGGAGCCACAAACTGCATGGTAATGTCGAGCACAGGGCCGCCCGCTGTCTTCGCCATAAGCTCAAGACACGTCCCCGCAGCCATGTTCACGTTCCACTCATCCTCGTCTGTATCCTCACTCTCTTTTACAAGCAGCTTCAGAATAGTCGGAAGAACCTGGGGCAGAGCCTGCGACACAAACTGGAACGAGCGTGGCGAGTCACCAGCAGCATTAGGGTCATTCTCTTCAGCAAATTGGAGGTCGAGCTCGACCTCGCTCACGGTGCTCCAAAATTCAACAGCCATGCACTGGATACCATCTTCCTCGGACTGCATACCTTGCACAGTGAGCTGGAATAATGCCTGTTCCATGTATGGCTGCATGTACTCGTAGTAGTGAAGCATGATTTTTGCGAGACAACCAAAGGCCGTGCTCCGAAGATCTTCGCCCGTGTTCTGTGTGGCCTCACAGACGGCCATCATAATGAGGTTGCGTTCGCCCTCACGCGCAAAGTTGGCTCGGATGAATTCGAGCGAGTTCGAGAGCGCATTAATAGCAGCCAGCCGTACGGACTCGTCCGTTTCCGTCTTTTGAGCTGCCTGCACAATCGCAGTAAGAAACCCATTCATCTGCTCTTCCAGCTTCGGATTTGCCGGATTCGCAGATTCGCAGATATAACCGATCGTTGTGAGAGCGGCCTTTTTCACGCTTGAGGATTGGTCGTCTGGGTTCGTCATACTCACGAGCAGGACCGTGAGCTCAGGCCATTCCCCGCGCGGCAGTTCAATTGTGGCGATAGCGGCAACGAGCTGGGCAGCTGCAGCAGTGACGCCTGGGTTGGCATCGGCCAGCGTTGCCACGGCGGTTGCCTTCACGCGCGTCTTTGTGTCCGGCGATATGGGACCCTCGGCCCAGCGCTGCGCGAGGCGAGTACCCTGCAGCTCGTTCTTTGTTGTCAGCTCATTCTTGAGCGCAAGAGCCGCAAGCATTCGAATCTCTGTCGGCTTCCCTCCTTCGGGCGCGAGCACTCCGGCCAGCTCGCTCATGTAGAGCTCATACTGTTCGGCCGCGGCTCGCTCGAGCTGCTGTTGCGCTTCAACCCGTACGTACTGGTCGACTGTCGGACTCGCGGCTGTCTGCAACAACTCCTCGACCTTCATCATGAGGTTTGTGTTCCGTCTGGATGACAATAGCGCAAGAGGAGGTTCCACAGATTTTTTCTAACCACTAAGTTGGTGGGACTTAGATAATGTAAACAAGGACCTAAACAAGCGCCTTTGCTCGGCCCTCCCATAGGTACGGCCGTTTTCTGAGCACGGCGCACATGGAGAGCAGAAGGTTTGTGTAGCTAGTTTCGAAAATTAGCTGCAATCCACATTACTACCATAAATCTGTAGACTCCGTTATTCTCGTGCTTATATACGTATGCAATGCTCTCAGTTGCGCTTCTGCAGTCCCGAACAAAAAGACAGATAGATATCTCTCTTGAGAGAGTTTTTTCCAAAGTACTGAAATGACCTGCGTTTCCTCTGGCCCTTTTAAAAGTTCTTCCTAAGCCATTTGAGTACTGATGCCTTGAAGTGATTTCCCAAAAATGGAGCCGAGCCACTTCCCGTCACGGCTCGCAACGACGTTGTTTATCTGCGTTGATTCCGAAAATGAGCCAACAATGGTGCCACGCATAACGTCCCACAGCAAGATTTGGCAGTCGTCACCGCCAGACGCTAGAATGTTCGGTGCCTGTGGCAGCCACCGCACAGAGTTCACAGGAGCTTGGTGCCCCTCGAGAACGCGAATGGGATTCCTCACTGCGCGAATGTCTACCATGTAAACGGCGTTACTGTCCTGCCCAATCACACAAAGGATATTGGTGTCATGGGGTGACGCTACAACGCGAAGCAGTGGGGCTGCTGGTTGTGGCTCGAAAATAATAGTCGAGCTGTCAAGGGACCGTAAGTCAAAGAGCCGAGCGCTACCATCTGCACCAGTACTGACAAACTGGCACTGGCTGTCGTGGAGAAATGCAACATCGAAGACCGCTTGGTCGTGCGCGATCAGTTGTGTGCTGACAGCCTGCTTCGAAAGATCCCAAACCGTACACGTAGTGTCAATCGACGAAGTAATGACAATGTTTGGGTTCAAAGCATTCCAGTCAAACGACGTTAATGGCGCAGGTGGCTCGCCAGACTGCGATTTCATCCGCTTCGTCAGCGTTGCCACAGGTTGCAGCGCTTTGTTTTGCTCGACAAGTTGCCACAATCGCAACGTATCGCCGGATGTGAGCAGCCGCGGTGATGTTGTAGTCATCGCGGCAGCAGGTTCCCATGCAATCTTTGTTTGCGGCATCGTCACGAGCGCGTCAGCGACGCCTGTGAAGGTAAAGCCTGCTTGAACATCCGCTTGCACGATGTGGACGTAATTTGTCGGCTCTTCATTGAATGTAGTAAGAGCAACCATATTATTGGGGCCCCAGTCACCACCATAGAGTGCTGAGTGTGAATCAAATCGCAGCCTGTGTTGCCGTGTCGCGCTGCCGTAGTAAGGCGGGTAAATATTGGCAGCTGCAGGCTGCTGTTGCCCGTAAAGCACGCCCGTGTAGTAAGGTGATTGTGATGCCCTCGTAGCACCACTGTAATCGTGGAATCCACCGTCGGACGACCGCGAGTACGGACTTGAGCCGTCGTAAACTGCACATTGGCCGTTGCCAACCTTCGCTTTATAAGGCGACTGCGACATCTGAGGCAGGCCATTGTAGTCGAAGGAGCTGCCCTCCGATGTGTAGGAGTTGAAAGATCCTCTTTTGGGAAGAACCGGGCGGTCCATCACGCATCCCAACTCTGCGTACTCTTGTAGCACCGTGAGGTTTCCTGGCAGGATGATGATATTTACTCAGCAGACTCAGCAGCCCCCCACCACCACAAAAGAGTTGGCAGGCAAGTAATCTAAATACAGAAGAATATTTGCGAGTTTGAGATGGCACATAGGAATTAGCTAAATTTGGCAGTACTACGATCACCTTGAAATCAGACTTCCACGATACTCCGAGAAAGGGAAATTGCGATACATGGCGCAAGACTTGCTGGCGCTTGCACAGCCACTGAAGAGATTGACGATTGTGAGTTGCTAAGCGAAAGTGGGAATACGCTTGCGCGCACTTGGCTGCTTTTCAGAGTGAGGAGCAAATAAATAATCATGGTGTGTCGCTGATAGCCGATGATGTTACTTTCTTTTCGACTTCAAAGACCACGACACTGGGGCGCCTTCCCGTGTTAGCGACATTATTGGCCTTTCAAGAGCGTTAACCGGGGTATTTATGTATGACCATCCAGTCTCTGTCTTGATGTAAACAACTGCTGTCTCATTAGCTACCTTCTGCCACCGCGCCTGCTAGTTGTGCGACTGCCTGAGGCCCTGCCATATGAGCGAGGATTAGAACTGTTCTCCGAATTCTCAGAGTAGCGCCCACGTTTAGTGCGGTTTCCGTACATTGGAAGCGCTCCGCGCTTCGCGCCAGCAGACGTATTTATCGGTCCTGCGGACGGTACGGGGCCGGAAACTGTCTTGAGCTTGATTGGACGCCGGCCGTTGAGAACTTCAAGAGCAGCGTCGCCAAGGCGAACATATGTCTGTGGATATCTTGAGTGCGCACGCACAGAATATTCCTCCAGTGCACGCTCTGTGACCAAGTGGTGAGCCAAACGCTCGATTTCTGTCATTCCCATGCTACGAAGTTTTCCGTAGCCCTGGTGCTGGTCAAAACCGCAGTCCTTTATCTTCTTTGTGCTCTTACCGCGCATAACGTCTAGGCATTGCTGAATCGTGACGTGACGTTGGTGGATTTCCTCGACCAACGTTAGTAGTAGTTTCGCTTCTACTGTGAGGTCCTTGTTTAACACTACTTGCCCGCGCATGTTCTGGCAGTTGTCGCACATAAATGCACAGTGCTTTGGGTCAAAATCTTCATTGAAGTACTGCAACACTTGCCGGCGTCGACAGTCTGTTTTGTTCTCGCAGTACTGTAACATGCGGTTCAGTAAGGCGCGGTGGTGCTCTTTGTCGGCGTAAGCCAGGTTTGTGTCACTATCGATCATGCGACGTACAAGCTGGACATCAGAATAGCTGTAAAATATGACGCAGGTCGAAACGCGACCGTCGCGGCCAGCGCGGCCGGTCTCCTGAAAGTACCCCTCGATGTTACGTGGTAAAGTTTGATGGACAACAAACCGTACGTCTGGCTTATCAATCCCCATACCAAAAGCTATTGTGGCACACACAACAGTGCAGCGACCATCTTGCCAGTCTTGCTGCGTTTGTGCACGCGCGTCTTGGTCCATGCCGGCATGATAGTGCGCGGCGCTGATTCCCATGCTGCGGAGGTCGGCCGCCGTGTCCTCGCAGCTTCGCTTAGAGAAGCAATAAACGATTCCGGTCTTACCAGTGAATTGGCGGCAAACGGCGGCAATCTCGTTCACAACCTGTGAAGGTTTCGGCCTCACTTCGTACACTAGGTTTCGGCGATTGAAGCTTTGTTTCAGCACGACAGGGTTTTCACGCAAACACGCAACAATGTCCAGCAGCACACGTTCGTTCGCTGTCGCCGTTAATGCGAGAATTGGCGTTCCTGGATACTCCAGCTTCACACGATCGAGTTCTTTGTAGTCCGGACGGAAGTCGTGGCCCCACGAGGAGACACAGTGTGCTTCGTCAATAACAATGCGTGCAAGCTTAGACTCTGTATATAGCTTTTGCAATGCCGAGCGCATAGCCTGGCTGGCACTCAGCATCTCCGGAGAGATGTAGACGAGCTGGAGCTCGCCGCTGGTTAGACTTGCAAGCGCTTCGTTACGCTCAGAAGCGCTGAGCTTAGAGTTAATCATTTCAGCACGAATTCCGCGATTCTTGAGATGGTAAACTTGGTCCTGCATTAATGATATGAGCGGCGAGATCACAATTGTCGTGCCCCGCGTTGCTCCTGTGGTGCACAACGCCGGGAGCTGGTAACATAATGATTTCCCTCCACCTGTTGGCATTAAAACAACTAAATCGTTTCCAGAAAGAGTCTCGTTTACTGCTTCGAGCTGATTTGGCCGGAAACCAGGCAGCCCGAACTTTGTGCGCAGAATATGCATCATCTCGCGCGTCCAGGGTTTCATGGTGGCCGCCTGTGACGCCGTCTGCGTAGGCACAGGAGGTGCTGTTTCAGTTATGATGTCGACAGAATCCGAACTCAGGTCATCCCCGTAGCCAACGTCCCTGTCATACAGCACCGTGTTGGGGCCATCTTCCGCTGTATTGCGATGCGAATTGTTGAAGTACGGCGAGTCTTCAAAATCTGAGGATGTACCCATCAAGTCTATGCACGCCGAGAGTGGTCCGCCGTCAGCAAACTGCTCCTCTGGCTGGGTACTGTGCGTGCCCACAATGTCGAAGTCGTCCTCGGACTCAGAGTCGATCTTATCGACACCTTGGCCTGCTCTTGGATCCAAACCAGAAGGCGCGCTCAGTACTGCACTTGACAAAAACTGCGGTTCAAGGTCGTCGTTGAACCGCTCAATGCGCTTGTCTACCTCGCGAAGCCTCACATCCAGCGTGCTTGTATCGATGCTGATGCGATGCGCAGCAAGAGCCCTATAAAGTGCATCAATCTTCTGCTCCTGTATAGCGATCTTTTCAGAAAACAGAGAGCCAATCTCGGGTGCTTGAGATAACGTTTCAGTGGCAGGCGCCTCGGCAAGTCTGAATGGGCGCGCCACATCTTGTGAGCCCTTTGGTAGACCGTCTGCTGAAGAGTCAGCCTGAGGCATGTTCTCCGCCATGACCATAGGATCTCTATCTACACCTCTCAGTGGCGGGGAGCGACTCTCCGCACCCTGGTGACCCTCTGTGGTGTGGTGATACTTCGACATAGTCTTATCGTACCGCGGCGAGGACGATGAAAGAATGAAGTCGGCCTCGCTCTGGCGATTTGGAGTGCTAGGTGTATGTGCGAACTCGTCCTCAGCTATGGACTTTGAGGGTTGCACCATAATGACCTCGAGGGCATCAAGATCTGAATCCAGATCTGAGTCTATGGAGGGCGGGGTTGGTGGTGTGACGATGTGAAGGTCATGAGATGTACCAACTGGAGAGAATTGGTGTCCCGGCTTGAGCCTCCGCTCTTCAGGTCTCGCTACTGACGCCGTTGATCCGCATTGTGGCATGTCTACTGAATCAAGCATGGAGAACCGCGGCAAGTTGAAAGCGCCGCTGGCCTGCGACCATTCGAGGTGAGGCTTCAGATTGGAACGGGGCCTTCCCATAGGTGAGCTGCAGAACCAAGCTCTCGAAAAGAAAGAACGACGCCGCCAACTCGCGAGTCCTCTGTTGTTTTGTGGGGTTAGGGCGGTCGCGCGACCTCAGGAATCCCCAGAATACTCGCGGCTAAGTTGGGCAAGGAAGCTCTCCATAAACATGTGCCGCTGTGCGGCAAGCTGCTTGCCTAGTGGAGTACGCATTGAATCCTTTAGCTTAAGCAATTTATCATAAAAATGCTGATACGCGGAATCTACTCCTGAGTCTGAGTCGTGAAGCGGATGCCCCACACAGCTCGCATAGGCGGCAGCTCGCATAACGCCGAATGCGCCCATAGCGTCGAGACGATCCGCGTCTTGTACGCTGGCGAACTCAACACTTGTCTTGTGCCAATCAGTCCACTTATCGTTTTGCCGTAGCTTTCGCTCGCGGCTAAAGCCGGTGTCCTCGACAATGCGGAGCACGGCCTGCGTCTGATCGTCTCGGACACCATGGGCCTCTAGAAGACTCCGAAGAACATCCAAACGCTCAGTGCCCGCAGCGTATTTGTGATCCACCAAATCGTGAAAGATCGCCCCGAGTTCAACAACTAGCATGTCCACAGGCGCGCCCTCAGTTTGCGCATCCGCCGCCAGGCGGACGGCCATGTCGCGCACTCGGCGCACATGGTGCATATCGTGCGATGAGTCGTAATCTTCCATATACTTCGCCATCACTGCCTCGCCGTCAGCTACAAGTGCAGACAGTTTAGTGCTCATTAACGCGTTCTTGAGCGTCTTGAGTAGCCTTGCGTTTTGCTTGTAGCGGGACGTAGCGCAGAGCCTGACTCATTCATCTCCGACACTTTTTGCCTTGAAGTATCTTAGCATTTCAAAAAAAAAAAACATATACATGCAACCACAGTTAAATCAGACAGGTTCACTTTTGCCTCTATGACCTGAATTTTAACGGGTGACCTTGCCAAGTTCCGACGCTGTGTACCGGCGTCGCTGAGGTAAGAGGACGACGGCCCTCTCAGACTTCAGCAGCGACTTCAGCTATCTGAGTGCACGCAAATGGCGTACAGTCTTCGCACAATGAGCGGCTTTCAGCCAGCGAGGACGCTCACAGACCATGCGCCGGAATCGTTGGTCACGAGCCTTGACTTTAGCGACAGCGGGCAGTGGCTGCTTAGCGCGGGACGCGACGAGTCGATCCAGCTATATGACTGTCGCACTGCCACGCACAGCAAGACAGTACTCTCCAAAAAGTATGGTGCGCACCTCGCTCGGTTTACGCACCGCTCTACAGACTGTATTTACGCCTCTACTAAAGACGAAGATTCAATCCGCTACTTGTCACTCCATGACAATTCCTACATTCGTTACTTTCGCGGACATAAGAACAAGGTGACCAGCCTCGAGGTTAGCCCCATAGACGATACCATTCTTAGTGCAGGTCTCGACCGCACGGTGCGCGTGTGGGACTTACGCAGCCCAAACTGTCAAGGCCTACTGGCCGTCCCGTCGCCAAGCCAGATCGCGTTCGACGCGCTTGGTGTAGTATTCGCTGTTGCCTCGCAGGATCTTCGAACTGTAGCACTATACGACATCCGCCGTTTTGATGACCAGCCGTTTGTGAAATTCAGCGCGCATCACATCGAGGGCTCTTGGCAAAAAGTAGAGTTCTCGAATGATTCAAAGTCAATTGTTGTTGCCTCGGATGGGCAATGTCACGGTCTGTTTGATGCGTTTACGGGGGACTCTCGCGGCGTTGTGACGGGTCACCAAGCTGTGAAGCGAGACTTCCCGTCAACCTCTCCTGTCGCTTTCACAATGGATGGAAGATGGCTTGTCGGTGGGAGCAACAACAGTCGCTTGTGTATTTGGGACATGGCCGGCTCTCCCGAGTCTTCTAAAGACTCAATACACACCCCAGTCCACGAGACACAGGTCAGCATGAATCCAGCCGTGCTTAGCTTCAGCCCTAAAACAATGCTCATGGCATCGGCTGACCAAGCTGTGCAATTGTGGATTCCTGAACAGTAGACCACTTTACTTAGTCTGGCTTATTTGGCCATTTAGGCCACCCCTACGGGTTAGCCCTTAAAGGAAGGGCAAGGGTTATGCTCGAAAAGTTTCAGGGCATGCTGCTGTATGTACACTAGCACACATGAGATTTTTTATTTGGTAATAAACAGCAGAGAGAGCACGCGCACTGCTTGACCAGCGTTATGGACAAACTCGTAACATTGCTGCAACGCAGCGACGAGACTACGCTGTTTCAGTACGTTGCCCAGAACTGGCACCGCGTGCTTTCCGACTGGGCCTATGCGTTCGGCTCGTCCAACATGGGTGCGCTGGGCAGCTCGACGCTCGCTCTGGCTAAAGTGTTAGAAAATGAGCGGCTGCCAGCAGAGCTAGGTACTGCTATATCCCTTAAGATAATCGATGATGACCTGAAGGTGATCTATCGAGCATTGACCCAGGCGCGGCCGGCCCTCACGCTGCCGGCGCTCTCTCTTTTACGGAGCATGGCCCGACTACTACCTGTTGAACTCACCACGCAATTTGACTTTACTCTTCGCATCATCCCGAAGCTTCTAACAACCAACACGTTTAGGGAAGCTTTCCTTCAATTCTACATCCAACTTGTGCGCAGCGCACCAGCACACTTAAGAAAAGATCTTCTTTCAACGCGAAACGTCTTTAGTGCGTGGATTGGCAAGCTTGGACAAGAAGAAGAGCCAGAGATCGTAGAAAATACGCTTGACGTGTTCGGGGAGCTGGTCCTTAAAGATGTGACAACCTTTTCCAAAACAACAAAAATGGGACTTTTCAACGACTGGACGCTAAAGAATATGGTTAGGTTGCTCGGCACTTTCGGTGCGTCGAATACGGAGCTTGCGAGTAAAGTCTCGTCGTTCTTGGTAATGCTGCTTTGTGATAGGCATTTTGGGGTGCGCATGGCCGGCGAGCATACTCTTACAAAATCTTTTTTGAAAATCGTAAAACCGTGGGAAAATGTTGTCCAACTTGACCTTGTCGTTGCCTTGCTGCGCCAGATGCCGGAGCTCATAAACTCGTATTTCGAAAGCCTCGCTCCTGTCTACCCACTCACGCCTAAAGCCTCAATGTGGTGGTTTTCATTTTCTGTGCTGCACATTCGAGTCATGAAGATTAACATAACGTCTGGTTCTCTAGGCATTGACGAGCATTCCCCACCTCCCGCGTTGGAAACTATCAGCAAAGCTCTGCTCCCCGTCACGGCTACAAAAACGGCCCTTCAGCAGGCTGTACAATTCAAGGACTCTAAACTCGTACAATTTCAGGGCGCTCAGATCGTGCTTTTAGCTCTACAGAGGTTACGAAGGGCCATATTCGAGATCTACGAACCACGAAAGTGGGACTCGACTGAACTGGTGTCAGACATGTTGCAATCTAGACTACCAGACGTTCACATGTTCACGCGATCATGCGAGCCAGAGCTTCTGATGAGTGTCCATCTTGCAATCGTACGTGAAATGTGTCGGCTGCGGCCCATAAGTATTAACCTGCAGCTGCCTTTGGAGGCCAAATCGGTGCACGGTCTCGCACTTGTTCAAGCACAAAACTTGCTCGAGATTCAAACTCTGACGAGCGACCAAACGCGCTGGTGGAATCCTTCCAAGGAAGAGCCTAGCCTGTTCACACAGCTGCTCAAGTTTGCGACATTCAACCGAGAGCTCGCAGAAAAGAGCAGTCAGCTGTTGCAATATCTCGTAGAGCCCACGCAACTATTCGCTGATATTGAGACTCTCGCGCACCCCGTTGATGGGCTGTTGCTGTCATTAGCAGAGGCGCACTCAACTCTCGTGTGGCCTCTCCTTGACCAAGCGGTTCTTCGAGCGGTAAAAACACCATATCAGTACATTGACCAAGTGAAGTCTGAGCATATTAGTCCGTTCGCAGTAGCACTCGTCGGCCAGTACGTGTCTTATTTTGCTGACCGCGATATAGACGGTTTAGTTAGGCGGCTTCTACGAAAGTTCCTGCGCAGTCTCGTCGTGCTTGGCGAAGACAAGAGAATCCATGAGGGTTTTCTTGATAATCTCAAAGAGGATGGCGGAGCGGCCGTAAAGAGCGAGGAGCTGTTTAATTTTGTCATGGAGGCATCTGACGAGGAGATCCTCAAGCGACAGGACCTGGTCTTCAAGATCGCTTCCCCACTGGAGCTTTCTGCCACGCTATTTCGCGCGGTGAACTCTACGAACTCAGGGGTCCGAAACTATTTGCTTGCTAGCATACCAGAAGATATGCTCGACCTGCTGACAACCCGTGCAGCCTACCGAAATTTCATTACTGGGCCTAAGGATACTCTTTACACGTTTCTTGCAGTCCTTGAGAGCCGGAGTAGTCTTGAACTCTGTGAGGACCTTGAAAATTCTACTCACTGGCTTCTGGGTGTAAGTCGTGAAAGGAATGATTTTCTAAGAGAGAAGCTGGTAGAGACTCATGAGCCACAAGTTTTGTATGAGCTCAACAAAAGAGCGGTCGCACTTCCGCTGCATGCTGTTGATGCCCTGCTCAAGGTAAACGGTATCGCTGATAACATATTACTGCGCGAGCCTCGATCAGTTCCAGGCGGCGAAGTCAGTCATCTTATGGCTCTTGCACAAAATGCTGACACAGTTGCGGCTTTGGTGCAAATTAGTGGACATTACGACCCCTCAAACAAATATGCTGAGTCTGCTGTCGTTCTCACCGCAGCGGCTAGATACGCTCCAAGCTCGATAGACCAGGACGCTGCTGTGAAGATAGCGACAGAGCTCATCTCTCAAGGTAATGCTTCTGGCATAGCTGTTTTAGCTGAAATGAAATCACGAATATCGTTTTCGCCAGTCATCTGGGATGCTGTTAGTGACTTCGTAGAGGGTGGAAAAGCTGGCAGCATGCGTTCAATTCTTTTGCCAGAGCTCGTGGACTTAGTTGACCAAAAGCCGCCGTTTCTCTCGCGGTGGCTCAAAATTGTCGTTTTGCAACTCACGAAACGTCTAGCGGAAGAGCGAACAGATTCAGAGCTGCTTTTCTTTGTTGAGCGCTTCAATGAGTCTGTGTTGGAAAGGGTTGATATTTGGACGCATGTGCATGCAAATGCACTGAACGCTCTTCTCGATGCCTCGATAAGGATCGGAATTGAGACGGCTTATCACTCAATGGCGAGCCGCATCACCCTCCAAGCGAAGGACAAGGCCATTGAGGCATCAGGGCACCTCACCAAGTTGCTCGAACTTCCCATGCAGAACACGACTGCGGAGGTGGTGCTCATTTATGCATTGTTTATGGCGGACCCCGAAGCAAACTCTACCCTCGCCGTCGAGCAGGGAGTTCTCGGACGTTATACGGGGTCCTGTAAAGCAGTCGATGAGATGTTACTCAGTGTCCTAGAAGCAATTGAGTCAAAGCGCCAGCGATCGTGGGTCGACAATGTCCAATCTTGGGAAATCCGTCCTGCGAGGGCTAACTTGGCTCTGATTGCAGATGATTATGGTACAGACCCATTGTTTGTGCTGAAAGGCACCGAAATTTTGGTCACTTTGGACGAAGTGCGCATCCGCCAGACGGTACAAAGATTTGAGCCGCGACGATCGTGGTCCGCTGCACCGAGAAGTGACTTCAAAACGCTTCTGCAGGGAATTATGCAGTATGACATGCAAGGCAACGAAGATGCAGGACGCTGCTATGACTCTATGTTTCTGCTTAACACGATTGTGAGCTGCGAGTATCTACTTGAGCGCAGCGAGCTTTTTTTGACTTCTGGGCTGCTTTCCTTCGTAATTTGCTGTTTTGCCGACGAAGGCCTGAGTGACACTGCGTTCCGGCTGCTTGCTCATGTCTCCAAGACGCTCGAGGAAAAGAAGTTCAAGGACCAGGTTGGAATGTCTCTTGTTGTCAACAAGATGCTGATGCTGTACTCACAGTACCGCGAGAAGCGACAGGGTATTCCAGCATACTTGCCTATCATTATTGGCCAGCTTTCTCTGGTTCTCGCTCGCCCAAGCCACTTTCTGCACGAGAAGGTAAGCGGATGGCTGCTTGAGGGCCCCAGCGTTTTTGAGACGGATGTGCCATTATTCAACATAATTACGAAAAGCCTTTCCGACAGTAAGCCTCGCGAGCTTGTATGGCTGGTGAATGTTCTGACAAGTGGTGCTGTGGACCAGGCAGCCGTTGAGACTTATGCGCGTCAGGGGGTGATTGAATGGTGCCTCACGCGCAAGCAAATTCAAAGCCCTAAATCAGCAGCTCTGGGTTCAGCCGTGGATAAGTTTGTTCGTCGCATTGAGGAGGCTCCTGGAGGGTCCGAGACACTTGCAAGTCGATTTGGTGCGCTCGTGGATCCTGGAATGACCATGGCAATTGTTAGCTCGACGATACCGCAGCAACTTGCGGAATATATTAAGTGAAAAGTAAATTATTTAATTTTATTCATCAAGGTCAGTCGCTACAGTTCACTGTGAAATCACTACTGATGCTAATAGCAGCAGCGGGAGCGACATGAGAGAAAACCGCGCACGTGCCTAAAGCACGCCGCTGGCCTGATTAAGCATATATAGTAGACCTGTGCTAGGGGTATTCCGTGTCTTCGTAGTGACTAATCAAAGCTCCCGCCTTTCATTCGTCGACGAACAACAACCCAGCTCTGCTCTAACCTCTTTTCTTAGACACAATGGCGACGAAGCAGGTTACGACAAAGCTTGACTGGGGCAAGATCATCTCGACGCTGGGCCTGTCCGGATCAACGTCGAGCTCCCTGCTCGCGTTCCGCAAGCGCAATGAGGATGCTAAAGTGAAACTCACGACGCTTGAATCGCAGCCCACCGAGGTTGATTTTTCGTACTACAAGGGTGCGCTGAAGAACCAGAAGATCGTGACTGAGATCGAGAGTGCGCTCAAGTCTTTCAAGGCGACGACCTACGACACGTCTAAGCAGCTGAAAACCCTCGAGGCGTTTGAGTCGAAGGCGCTTGAGAACGCGGAGCAAACTCAGTCTAAGGTCAACGAGGAGCTTGGCGCGCTGAAGGAGACACTCAATAACATCAAGAGTGCCCGCGCTTTCGAGGATCTCGTGGTGGAAGACATTCTCAAGGCCGCGCCGGAGGTCGACGAAAAGGTCAAGGAGTTCATCAAGAAGAGCCGTTGGGACGTTCCTGGCTACGAGGAGAAGTTTGGCTCGACTGTTATCATGTAAAAAAAAGCCAGTCTACTTTTCGTATGATTAAAATTAGAATTTGTAACGATGGTGTGACGACCTACATTCTTGGAGCGATCAACCCCACAGTTCCGCGCGTGCCTGCTCGCGGTATGGGGGCCGCCGCCGCCTCAGAGCGCGCGTCTGTCCTTGAGCGCATGATTCTCCATCACGTGCTGACGTATCTATGCTGGGAGTTTGATAGTACCTGCGGATCGAGATTCAGGACCAAGCCCCGGGACAACCGCGCGCGTTCGAAAGACTTGTGCGGCCCGAAATGGACGGTATGGACAGTATTCTCGGGCAGCCTGTGAACGTGATGTCATCGTACATGGGCTCGCTTCCCCTCGACCAGGCAGACGACCCCGCTGGTGGCATGGGCCAGTTCGACCAGTTCTCGCAGTTCGGGCCCTCTGGCGCCCCGATGATGGGCCCCGGAAATGGACCCGACATGTCGATTAATCCGATGGGAAATATGATGGGCAACCAATTGGGCGGATACGGCGGCAACGGTGCGATGATGGGCACACCGATGGGAAACCCCATGGACTCTGGTGCGGCAAACCACATGGTTGGAAACGGCAACCAAATGAGTCCCATGGGCGGACCCATGGGTTCGTCGGGACAGATGGGTCAGTTGGGTCAGCTAAATCAAATGGGCCATATGAACCAAATGGGCCACATGAACCAAATGAACCACGGTGGCCCGATGAACCAGATGGGCCCGGGGCCGCCCATGAGCCCTGCCAGCCAAATGAACCAGATGAACCAAATGCATCGCATGAGCCAGATGGGTCAACACGGACAGATGAACAATTCCCAAATGGGCAACTCATTTGGACCATCGTCCTTCAACGGCGGTGCGCCGTTCGATCAAGTCAATCAGTTTGGACCGCAAGGGGGCGCATTTGGCCAGATGCCGCTGCGTAACCCCTCGCAAATGGACTTCGGGCCTCTGCCACAGAAGACAGGGACTCCCAGTCACTCTGGCAGCCAAGGAAACATTCCCACACCTAATCAGGCGGCCGGGGCGCAGCCCGCAGCACGGGCTCAGCAGCAGCGGAAATCGCGCGCAGGGCAGCCACGCCCCCAAAAAGTACTAAAATCGCAGCAGCAAGCTCACCAGCAAACTCAGCAGGAGGCTCAACAACAGGCCCAGCAAGCGCAGGCGCAGGCGCATGTACAAGCTCAGGCCCATGCTCAGGCTCAGGCTCAAGCCCAGCAGTCCCAGCAGGACACGCAATCTCAGCAGGCGCAGATGCAGGCGCAGATGCATAACAAGCAGCTACAACAGCTTCAACATGCCCCACCGCATTCGCAGCCCCAGCAGGCACTGGTCATGCCACAAGCGGCTGCCAACAGCCCGGCACCCATGCAGGCCGGACGTCCGCAGTCGCGAGGGCCCCCACTAGGACAACGCCACTCGATGGGAGGCATGCCGGAGCTGCCTGCCTCCATGAATCAGTACATGGGACCGCCTCGCATGGGCTCGCAGAGTGGTGCGCCGTTCTCGAATCAGCCGCGTGGTCCAGGAATGCCGGGGCAGAATGCACCGGGAGGCTTCAACGGGGCAACAAGGCCATCGCCAGATACAGCCGCGCCTGATGCGGCCAACTTGAAGCGTAAATCTTCAAAGAACGAAATCCCAACGCGGCAATTTGAATTTGCAACGGCGTTGCCACCACCGCCCCGAGCTATTGGCGTGCTGCGGCACCGAATTCAGTACGTGCTTGCCATCAATCAAGAGCTCGTCAAGACGTCCATGATTGCTCCCATTGGGTCAGAAATGTTCACAAGTACAATGCAGCGTCTCCAAAGTAACATCCGATACCTGCGCGATGTCCAATCGCGCTCGGACGCAAGTGTCGGCGTGATGGTCCCGCCGCCAATACTCGGGCCGTTAAACCATGTGCCATCGCTAACGGAGCCTTACCGAGTTTTAGAGGACATGTTTCGGGCCCGCGTTTTCTCGTGAGCCTGATCTTTATATATCTACTTGTATCTTAGTTTTTTTGTTGCTCAGACGCGGTGGAATTGGCACTGGAGTAGGACATAGTGCTGAGGCTCCCGCGCAAGAGGCTGTCAAACAGACCCGGCTGGGCCTGGAAGTTGAGCGTGTGCTTCATGCTGCGACGTGCATCTGGGAGGATGCTATCGCGTAGCGTGCGATTCATAGCGGCCAGCATTCGCTCGATGGCGAGCAGGAGTCCGTCTGCCTCCTGACCAAGTGCTTGCGCCTCGTCTGCAGAAATGCTTGAGCTCATCGACAAGAAGTAAACAACGCCACGTCATGACATGGACCTAACCCAAGCCATATATGTATATATGACTTACATTGTTTGTCTATTTCAAATGAGCATGAACATAAGAGCGGAATCCTTTCTTACTTATTATACACGCGCTATTATTTACTGAACAGCTTTGAGACTTAGTATGAGCTGCGAAAGCGGACTGCGCTCCGCTGAGTTATTTGCAACTGCAAGAGCTGGCCCTGACGCTCGCGCGCATGCCTCTCGCTGCTGACATCATGGTGTCTTCACAAGTAGTCCCACCACACCTGTCGTCATTTGACCCTCAATGTTTGCAAGACTGAGAGTTTCTGGGCGGCTCCTTCACGCCACCTTAGATTTGCACATCCGCACCTCTCTACAGTGTCGCCAGGTATAATAGAACAGCTTTACGTCTTTTTGAGACTGGCGATTAAGAGGACCCACCCACGTGGAAACTTGCTCCTCTACCTATCTGACTTGACTACCGGCGCAGTCGTGTACGTATTTTGCGGCGAATGACATCAGAAGTACCTCTCGAGCTTCTGGAAAATAATATCGGCGAGCCTGTGTGGGTTATCACGCAAGGTGTTGATGAGTACGCCGGCACGCTGCAGGGTTTTGACGAGAACCTAAACATAGTGTTGAGCGACATGACAGTCTACGGCGCCAGGGGGAAGAAACACCTCCCTAAGGCGCTCATACACAGGGACAAAGTCAACATGATCATCCCTGGTGTGTTAGAGGGGCCTGCACCGCCACAAACTCGAGTGTAATGGTGACTAGCATTACTTGACCACGTTGGAGATAAAAAGTTGCGCTTCGCAGTTGACACTTCTTTATAGTTACTTTAAAAAGGCCCAGGTTCTTCTAATCTCAGGCCACATAAACCTATGGGGACGCAGACCATGGCCCTGGCTCGCCTATTATAAGACACTGCCAAGCGTACTTAAATGGGCAAGCGTAGAGGCGGCGGCGGCCCGCTTGGCGGCACGTCGCATCACCTGACAGGGCCTGTGGACGAGGAACCGCTTGTGATTCCCGACTGAATTACTCAGGCCCATGGAACAACAACCCTGTTGTCGCCCTACGCACGCGCAAGGGCAGCCCACCACATTCGTCACTCATACCTCAAACACTCTGTCCTCGTTTCAAGGCTTTTGAAAGAATAGCAAGCAAAGGGGACTGTTTCCAAAGCATGAACATTACGGTTGCTTTCGCTGACACCGACATTGTGCTTGCCGTCGAGGTGGCGCCAGATATGACCGTGCGAGACTTCCGCGCGTACGTTCTCGAAGAAGCTGGCTTCAAGTCAAACCCAGATGCAGCGTTATACCATAACAACCGGCGTCTCGATGGATTTGAGACTCTTCAACAAGCCAGTATTTATGATAGCGACATGATCGTTGTGAGCTCGTCGCGTACCGCGCCGCAGGGCGACTCCACGGGGGGCGACAAGAACGCTTCATCATCGGCGGGTACGAATGGAACGATGGGTATTGTTAACGAGGACGCGTTAAACACCCAGATCGAAGCGGCGCGCCAACAGATACTCTACGAGCCGCAACTGTTCACACAACTCTCTCGGCAATCGCCGGATCTTGCGCAGGCGTTGCATGACCCAGTCGAGTTCCGCAAAGCATATCGCAAGCTTTATGAGCAGCAACTCCAGCTAAAGGCCGAGAATGAAGAGATCGATCGCAACTTTCACATGGCCATGGAGGAAATGCCGGAGGCTTTTGTGACGGTGCCGATGCTGTTTGCAAACATCGAAGTGAATGGCGTGCCGGTAAAGGCTTTCGTCGATTCTGGCGCCCAGACAACAATCATGAGCCCCGACTGCGCCGAGCGCTGCCGTTTATCGCACCTTATCGACAAGCGGCACCGCGGCATGGCGTATGGCGTCGGTCAGGCAAAAATCCTTGGCCGCATTCATATGGCTCCTATCAAGATCGGCTCGAGCTACTTTGCTTGCGCAATGACGGTCATCGAGGGCACAAACATGGAGTTTCTGCTTGGCTTGGATATGCTGAAGCACCATCAGGCCGTTATTGACTTGAAGGATAAGAAGCTACGAATGGGCGACGAGGAGCTGCCCTTCTTGCGTGAGAATGAAATCCCTCAAAATTTTGGTGCGCCTCCGGGTGCGGCAGGACCGGCCATGGTCTCGAAGAACCGCGGTTCAGGACCCGCCGGTCAGACCAGCAGTGCGACCTCGAACTCCTCAGAGGGTGGCTCTAACACTGTGGGGCCACCGAGCACAGACTCGCGGCTTCCTAGTTCCGTTGGGCGCCCGAATGCAATTGTGCCCGGATTCCAGATCCCGGCTGGAGCGGCCGACCTACCACACGATTTAGCACCCCATCAGGGCAATGCGCCTGCAATGCCACCACCGGGTAGGCAATCGAATGCCCCAAGGGGATCGAAGATGGCCAAAACTCAAGCCCAGTATGATCCGGCAGCAGTCGCGAACCTTGTTAATCTTGGATTCCCAGAGCCTAAAGTTTTGGAAGTCTTGAGAAAAGCAGGCGGAAATCCGGAAATCGCCGCGGCAATGCTCTTCGAAGAGTAGGCCGCTTGCTTATGTAGGATTCTTCTTTAATTTTTCATTGTTGCCAGCGGCCCTCGGCAATGTCTATTTATTTTTTTTTCATTTTAATTGCTTGTGTTGCCTATCCGCTACTATCAGAGGCCCCCCACTTGTCTATCTAATTTAGCGACACGCCTGAGGGCCACATTTGCTTCATGCAGTGCAGTTGACATTTGCAGAATACGAAAAACATTGGGAGCAAATTATCAAAGAGATAGTTGCCTGGAGATGTTGCCGCCG
This sequence comes from Entelexis tilneyi, assembly GCA_030566755.1. Classification (NCBI taxonomy): domain Eukaryota; kingdom Fungi; phylum Ascomycota; class Dipodascomycetes; order Dipodascales; family Trichomonascaceae; genus Entelexis; species Entelexis tilneyi. Next base: position 603,363 of record JAKUAT010000001.1, on the reverse strand, counting down.
CAGTGCAGTGCGCCTCGCCTCGCCGAGCTGACGCATTCGCTGGGGCTCGTCTGGGGCGCATCAACACCCGTACCCATCGTTGCGCAGCATAGAGGCATAGAGGCGTGGCTATAGTTGGTGCGGCCTTGACAGCGCCCTTATAGCTGGCCACAAAAGACCTCGCTGTGCTTATCTTAATTTTTGCCCAGTCCGTCCGCTGTAAGCTGCATTTATCCGTTGATGGAAGCGCAGGTCGACGCGAGTGGTAAGGGCAACCCCGCAGATACGCTCGATTTGCTCGCGTGAGTTGCCCTAGCCTACTACTGACTTCCCTCTCCTATTCCGGAGAACGACCTAAGGAGTTTACAAACGAATCCCGTGACTTGATAATGGGCTGAAAGCCTGCGCGTTCGGTGGCCTCGCCGAAAACCTAATATCGGCGACCCCAACTACCTTAGACAAAAAGACTGGGACTTTGGGGACAGGTACAATGAGACCGACGGCGTCAGAAAGCCTATATAAAGAGCGAGAGTCGATCGAGTCTCAGCAGGACTTTTTTTTTCCCGCAGCGTTCGCGATCCGGCCGCTACGACTGATGGATATTGACCAGGTCATCGCGCTAGAGGAGACATGTTTCCCGCCGAACGAGCGCGCAACGCCGGAGAAATTGAGTTATCGCCTAACCGTCTGCCCCGAGCTGTGCGTGGGTGTCTTCGACCGCGTGTATGAGTGGTCACAAGCGGACTCACCGAACTCGGCTGACGCCGACGACGAAGATGTGGTGGGCGTTGCCTCGAAGCGTAGCACGCTTGTGAAGGAGACGCTTGTGGGCCACATAATTGCCACGAAGACGAACAGCGATTTTGTGACGGACGAGTCAATGGAGGTGGGGGCGCACCGCGAGGATGGCAACACCATCGCCGTGCATAGCGTTGCCGTGCACCCTCAGTGGCGCCATAAACACATTGGATATCTCATGGTGAAAGACTATGTCCAGAAATTTTTTGGGTTGTGCACGGCTGACGGAATGGCTTTGCTGGCCCATGAGAAGGTGCAGCCTTTCTACTATAAGCACGGCTTTACGAAGCATGGAACGTCGAAGTCGCAATTCGGTGGCGAGACTTGGATCGATATGCGGCTCCCGTTCGACCAGTTTGATGACCAAGTCGAAGAGTAGACGAGACGCAACAGCGCTTAGGATCATGAAAACTGGGAAACCGGCCGCGAGCTGTGTGGTCGTATGAGAACGCTAAGGTTAAGGCTGTGGAGCATGGTTAGTAGAAGGGGTTTCCTTCCTTTAAAAGAGCTTCGCAACTAAGTGTCGCATTGACGATATGCTCCACCAGTGGCTTCGGTTCTATTTGGAAGGGTTGCCCAAAGCGTTTCATCTAGGTATCCATCACCAAATCTCCCCTCCTCAACAATCTATCACGGTCGGTTATCAGTTTATCGACCACTCTTTTCAGCGCTCTTTTGGGGGCGCTTCCCGCCTCGCCTCACTCTGGCATCTTGCCTTATCCCACATCGGCGCTCGAGCAGCCAGTAGAAACAAGGCATAAAAGCATTTTTACTATAAGTTAGTTTACTGGGGTGACGACAGGTTAATTAATTAATTCATTACGATGATTATTAGTGTTACAAGCGGGCCGGTCTTGGGACAGATACGTCTGTCTCACGACGGGTTGAATGCGAGGAAGTCAATCGCGTCGGCATCGAAGACCGGATTCGACGGTCGCGGCGGCATTGGCATGGGCGGGCGGCCGTCTTCAAACAGAAGTGGCCTAGACAGAAATTCGTCCGGCGGTGATGGCGGCGGCGGAACCACGGCCGCAGAAGTGCGCGGCTGCATAGAGTGGGGAGGCACCGGGGGCGGTACCGCGTGTGGTGGCTGCACGGGTGGGTGCACGGTCCGCAACAGCGATGACTCTTCTGGTGCGCTCGCAGGCAGCGGTGACGTCTGATATATGTGCTGGTGGATAACAATTTGTTGTTTGTGCTCCGCCGCATGCTGGAGAATGCGGCCGAGGTGAATCTCAGAAATCGTGTGGTGCATTTGCTGCAATGCGTTTTGTGGCGGCTCTGATGGGTCTTCAATCGTCATTGTAAGGTTGCGATGGGGTCCGAATGGGCCTCCAGGACCACCACCTCCGAGCAGCCAGTTCGGTTCAGCACCCGCAGGGAACCCTGCAACGAGATTTGATCCCGGAACATCAAACGAAAGGCCTGATGCAAGAATTCCTGGCTGACCTTCTGACTGCCTTTGAGATCCAGAGGTCGGACCTGACGGACCGACTGCAGTAAGAGTTTCTGCTGCCCCATCGGGGGCTCCAGTGGTGTCACGCATGGTCGACTCCGTACGACGTGGCCGCGTCAGTTTACGCCAGCGATTACGGCAAGTAAGTCCTGTGCGTCCCTCAAGATCGCGCGATATCGTTTGCCACTTCGCGCCATACTTAGCATACAAACCGAGCAACTTCTCATCTTCAGTCGCGTCCCACGGCCTAAGACGGTCCTGTACACTGGGATCGAGAACATCGTTGTACCGCTTTGCACATTGGTCGTCTGTGCGGCCAGGTATTAACTGCGCAATGCGCTGCCACGCGGGCCCGAGCCTCTGGTAGGCCTCCTTGAGCACTTTGTCCTCGCTTTTACTCCATTTTCCACGGCGCAACTTTGGGTCCAGCGAGTGGAACCACCGTTTGCGACAATCTTTGGATGACCGGTCCTCAAAATTGGCAGCAATTTTGTCCCAGTTGCTACGACGCCCACCTTGATCCCCCCAATAAGAAACGAGTAACCTTAGGCGCTCATCCTCCTGCTTCGTCCACATTCGACGTTGCCGGGGGTTCGCACCGCTGTCTGGGGGGCTCATAGCCTCCTCGCTGGCGCCACGCTCCCCATCCGACGAACTCATTGTGTGCGGTTATCGAAGTGTCTCGCACGGCTGAGGTTTTTTACTCGGGGTCCGAAAAGAAACTCGGATAACTGTCACGTGTCGGATCTCTCGTTTAAGCGCTATACGTCGGTTACACGCGTTGCGGGTTTAATCCTGCCAGTAGCAACACCTCTACCTTAATTAGGCTAAACTTCGACTGATTGACGCCCTCAAATACATGACATCAACGATCTGTATATTTGCGATCTTTGGTATTGTTTTTCGGCGGCGACGATAACGCAAGGATCGGCGACTGTAATCCACTTATTCCTGAAGTCGTGCTTCCCGTGTTTCATTCTGCGTCATGCTACGTAATACCGATGGCCTCCCACATACTGCCACTGCCGGAGATCGTCGGAGGTAAATAGTGGGGAGAGAACGGCATGTGGGGGTGACAGTTTGCATACACTCCTCTCCCTCAGCTCGCGAACCAACCTTCGAAACTCACT